>PVHX01009996.1:0-72799 GCA_004024805.1 Geosciurus inauris | reverse complement strand
TGGTCTGAAGTTTTCCTTTTTTGATGTGTCTCTGTCTGGTTTTGGGATCAAGGTGATACTAGCCTCATAGAATGAGTTTGGAAGGGTTCCTTCCCTTTCTATTTCATGGAATAATTTGAGGAGTATTGGAGTTAGTTCTTCTATGTAGGTCTTGTAGAACTCGGCTGAGAATCCATCTGGTCCAGGGCTTTTCTTGGTCAGAAGGCTCTTGATGGCCTCTTCTATTTCCTTGCATGTAATTGATCTGTTTAAGTCATGTATGTCCTCCTGGTTCAGTTTGGGTAGGTCATATGTCTCTAGGAATTTGTCAGTGTCTTCAGGGTTTTCTAATTTACTGGAATATTAGTTTTCAAAATAGTTTCTGATTATTCTCTGTATTTCAGTAGGGTCTGTTGTGATATTTCCTTTTTCATCACAAATTTTAGTAATTTGGGTTTTCTCTCTCCTTCCTTTTGTTAGGGTGGCTAAGGGTTTGTCAATTTTGTTTATTTTTTCGAAGAACCAGCTTTTTGTTTTATCAATTTTTTGAATTGTTTCTTGTGTTTCAATTTCGTTGATTTCAGCCCTGATTCTAATTATTTCCTGTATTCTACTTCTTTTGGTGTTGCTTCATTCTTCTTTTTCTAGGGCTTTGAGTTGTTGTGTCAAGTCATTGATTTGTCGACTTCTACATCTTTGAATATGTGCGCTTAATGCAATGAACTTTCCTCTTAGCACTGCCTTCATAGTGTCCCAGAGATTTTGGTATGTTGTATTGGAGTTCTCATTTATCTCTAAGAATTTTTTAATCTCTTCCCTGATGTCTTCTGTTACCCATGCATTGTTCAATAGCAAATTATTGAGTCTCCAGGTGTTGTAGTGGCTTCTTTTTTTAAAACTGTCATTAATTTCTAGTTTCAGTCCATTATGGTCAGATAGAATGCAGGGTAGTATCTCTATTTTTTTGTATTTGCTAAGACTTGCTTTATGACATAGCATATGATCTGTTTTGAAGAAGGATCCATGAGCTGCTGAGAAAAACGTATATTTCCTTGTTGATGGATGGAATATTCTATATATATATCAGTTAAGTCTAGACCATTGATTGTTCTATTAAGCCTTGTAGATTCTTTGTTTAGTTTTTGTTTAGAAGATCTG
Source organism: Geosciurus inauris (assembly GCA_004024805.1). Taxonomy (NCBI): domain Eukaryota; kingdom Metazoa; phylum Chordata; class Mammalia; order Rodentia; family Sciuridae; genus Geosciurus; species Geosciurus inauris. Next base: position 71,662 of record PVHX01009996.1, on the reverse strand, counting down.
TCCAGTGGTGAGAGAGTTGTGTTAAAGTCGCCCACTACTATTGTGTTGGGATTTATTTGGTTCTTGAATTTGAGAAGGGTTTGTTTAACAAACATGGCTGCCCCATTGTTTGGTGCATAGATATTTAAGATTGTTATGTCTTCTTGATGTATGATTCCCTTGAGTAGTATGAAATGACTTTCTTTATCCCTTTTCACTAACTTTGATTTGATGTCGACTTTATCTGAAATGAGGATGGAAACTCCTGCTTGTTTATGTATTCCATGTGAGTGATAAATTTTTTTCCATCCTTTCACCTTCAATCTGTGAGTATCTCTTTCTATGAGATGAGTCTCTTGGAGGCAGCATATTGTTGGGTCTTTTTTTTAATCCAATCTGCCAATCTGTGTCTTTTAATTGCTGAGTTTAGGCCATTGGCATTCAATGCTATTATGGAGACATAGTTTGTATTTCCAGACATTTTGGTTTATTCTTAGTTTTTAACTTGACTGGGTTTCTCCTTTGATTGGCCTTTAATGTAGCTCTTCCCTCTGCAAGTTTTCATTATTGTTTTTGATTTCCTCCTCATGGAATATTTTGCCAAGAATGTTCTGTAGTGCCGGTTTTCTTGCTGTGAATTCTTTTAATTTTTGTTTATCTTGGAAGGTTTTTATTTCATCTTCAAATCTAAAACTTAATTTTTCTGGGTATAAGATTCTTGGTTGGCATACGCTGTCTTTTACCACTTGGTATATGCTTTGCCATGATCTTCTTGCTCTCAGGGTCTGGGCTGAGAAGTCTGCAGTGATCCTAATTGGCTTCCCCCTATAAGTAATCTGATTCCTTTCTCTTGTGGCTTTTAAGATTCTCTCCTTGTTCTGAATGTTAGGCATTTTCATTATGATGTGCCTTGGTGTAGGTCTGTTGTGATTTTGAACATTTGGTGTCCTGTAAGCCTCTTGAATTTCATTCTCCAATTCATTCTTCATATTTGGAAAGTTTTCTGATATTATTTCATTGAATAGGTTGTTCATTCCTTTGGTTTGGAGTTCTATGCCTTCTTCTATCCCAATAATTCTCAAGTTTGGTCTTTTAATGTTGTCCCAAAGCTCTTGGATATTCTGTTCATGGCTTCTTACCATCTTCACTGTGCAGTCAACTCTATTCTCCAGGTTAAATATTTTGTCTCCATTATCTTAGGTTCTGTCTTCCAAGTGGTCTAATCTGTTGGTGATGCTTTCTATTGAATTTTTGATTTGGTTTATTGTTTCTTTCATTTCAAGGATTTCTGTTTGGTTCCTTTTCAGAATCTCTATCTCCTTATTGAAGTGATTTTTTACTTCCAGTATTTGCCTGTGTATCTCTTTATCGAAGTGATCTTTTACTTCCTGTATTTGCCTATGAATCTCTTGATCAAAGTGATCTATTGCTGACTGGGTTTGCCCTCTTATATCATTCTTTAAGTCACCGACCATTTTAATTATGTACATCCTGAATTCCTGTTCTGTCATTCCTCCTGCTGTACAGACCATGTATTCTAGTAGTGTAGTATCTTAGTTTGAGTCATTTTCTTCCCTTGTTTTCTCATGATGTTTGTGTGTCTTTCCTTCTAGCTCTGCTGATCCAAGGTGTTACAGTTTTAACTCCTATATGGTTACAGTTTCCCTGTAGGGTTTTGTTACCTCTCATCCAGTAGGTGGCGTCGTCCATTGTTTGCTGGACTTTCCCGGCTGGTATCCTAGGTGCTGGTCCCAGGCCAAGGTGAAACTCTGGGCCGCTGGTGGAGTTGCTGTTCCACCGTGGCCAAGGTTTGCTCCCAGGTGTTCACCTGCGCCCCCTGGTGTGTAGGAAGTTCCACTGTGTTGGAAGGTGGTCCACAAAGAACAGTAGCTGGGGTTCCGCTCAGGAGACAGTCGGTCCACAGTAGCAATTGCTAGCGGTCTCTCGCGGTTGGGTGGGCGCTGGGGCCAGGCACCCTGTGCGGAAGCAGGCCCGGTACACCCAGGGTAAACTCCGGGCTGGAGCCCTGGGCCGGATCCCCCACCACAACTGCACTCCACCAGTCGGCGCCGAAGTCTCGCTGCTGCGGCTACCACTGTCTCGCGGTGGCCCTGCGCTCACACGCGTGAGCGAGACTCTTGCGTGGGGCGGTGAGCCGCAGAGAGCTGCCCAGAAACTGGTTGGAAAATGGCACCCCGCTACTTCCAGTCTCAGTCTCGGTGAGCCTGAGCCCTGGGCTGAGGCCCCCGGCTGCAACTGCGTTCCACTGGCCTGCGCCGACTCACGCCACTGCGGTTCCCGCTGCCTCCCGGTGGCCCTGGGCTCACACTCACGAGCGAGACTCTTTCGTGGGGCATTGAGCCGCAGAGAGCTGCCAAGAAACTGGTTGGAAAATGGCACCCCGCTACTTCCAGTCTCAGTCTTGGAGAGCCTGAGCCCTGGGCCGAGGCCCGGGCTGCAACTGCGTTTCTCCGGCCGGCACCGAAGCCATGCCTCCCGGCTACCGCTGCCTCCCGGTGATCCTGTACTCACACACACACACACACACACACACACACACACGAGCGAAATTCCTGTGTGGGATGTTGAGCTGCAGAATGATGCCAGGAAGCTGGCTGGAAAACGGCGCCTCCACCACTTCCAGCCTTGGTCCCTGAGAGCCTAGCGCAGAGTGGACTGTCTAGGCCGCCATCTTGGAACCACCCCCAAGAAAAGTAATCTTAAAATTCAGATGGAAACACAAGAGGCCAAAGCAATCCTGAGCAAAAAGAACGATACTGGAGGCATCCAAATACCCAATTCCAAAATACACTATCAACCACTATAACAAAAACAGTATGGTACTGGCATTAAAAAAGAAAAAAGACATAAAGACCAATGGAATAGAGTAGAGGGCCCAAGAATAAGTCCACATCTACAGTCATATAATTGTTGATAGAAGGGTGAAAAATTTATGTTGGAGAAAAGATAGCCTCTTCAATAAATGGTGCTAGAAAAATTGGATATCTGCAAGTAGAAAACTGAAACTAGATTCCTATCTCTCACCAAGTATCAAAATCAATTCAAAATGGATCAAAGACCTTAAGGTAAGAATTGAAACCCTGAAACTGCTAGAAGAAAACAGAGGGAAAACATTTCAAGATATAAGTACAAACAATGATTTCCTGAACAGGATTATAGTTCAGAAAATAATGGCAAGAATTCACAAAGGGATTATGTCAAATTAAATAGCTTCTGCACAGCAAAGGAAACAATCAACAGAGTAAAGCAAGAGCCTAAAGAATGGGAGAAAACCTTTGCCAGCTATTCAGCTGACAGAGAATTATTGTCCAGAGTATATCAATAACTCAAACAAATGTAACACCAAAAGCACAAGTAATCCAATCAATAAATGAATAAATAATCTGAATAGATACCTCAAAAGAGGTACAAATGACCAAAATTAAGTGAAAAAGTACTTGATGTCTTTATCCATCAGGGAAATGTAAATGAAAACTATATTGAGATTCCATCTCACCCCAGTCAGAATGGCTATTATCAGGAAAATAAAAAATAACAAATGCTGGTAAGGACTTTGGGGGTGGCAGGGGGGAAGGAACCCTTAGACACTGTTGGTGGATGTTAACTACTACATGTTCCATTATACAACCACTACAGAAATCAGTATAGAGGTTCCTCTAAAAACCAAAAGTAGAATCATCATATGTTCTAGCTCTACCACTGCTTGGTATTTACCTGAAGGAACTAAGGTCAGCATACAGTGGAGATATCTGGATATCTATGTTCATCACATCACAAGTCAAGTTATGGAATCAGTCTAGATGCCCATCAGTGGATGAATGGATAAAAAAATTGTTATATATACACACTGGAGCATTACTCAGCCATTAAGAAGAATAAAATTATATCATTTCAAGAAAATGAATGGAATGGAAGATGATTATGTTACGTGAAATAAGCAAGACTCAGAAAGATAAGTATCACATATTTTCTCTCATATGTAGAATCTAGAGGGAAAAAATGACATTAAAGCAGAAGGGGGGTCATTAAAGAAGAAGGGGGTTAGGTGGTAGGTGGATAAAAGAGCATAATAGGGAGGGTAGATATGATCAAAGAATGTTGTTGCATGTATGAAAATGTCACAAAGAATTAACATGTGCTAGTAATAAAAATATTAGATCTAGAAGTTTATATCATTATTTTCTAAAACCAGGAATGGCATTGCTATTAAGCAGTCTAGCAGTAGGGTTTGAAATGGTGAAGTGTCTTCAATCAGTCACATTAAATTCTAATAAGATTCTTTGTTTAGATTAGAAAAGAGGGTAAATCCCCTGCCATCTTACAACATTGCTTTTAAATACTTGCTACTTTACCTGTGGTTCAAACACTAGCAGCACTAACATCATCATCATCTTCTTAGAAATGCAGAATCCCAGACCTACTGCATCAAAATCTGCATTTTAACAAGGTCCTTTGGTGATTCATATGCACATTAAATTTTGAGAAGCTCTGCTCTAGATGACCTTTTCCCATTCTCCTACTAAGCTCCTATTTCTTCAGTAGTTGAAAGCTTATAATTAAATTGACTCATTGAGATAAGAAAAAATAAAAGAGGAAGGACTGATAGAATGGGTAGTTTAAAGGGGCAAATAAATGTTACCTACTTTAATCTGGCTTAAGTGCTAATCCTACTTCAAACATTCAGTGGTTGACAAGTAGAAGGGAGAGAACAGGGGGGGTAAAATGAAGATGTAACAAATCTGAAGACATTTTCTTTACCAGAATTTCAAGGAAAACAGCCTTGCCTGAGACTGATGTTGCTCATGAGATAATCCTATAAGAGTGGCTGAGTCTCAGCTTTGAGGAGGGAGTGGAGAGCAGATTAAATGGTACACAACGCAATCCCTGGACCTGTGATGCCTCCAAAAGCCCAGCGGAGTCACTGAGCATCATGAACCAAGGAATGTGGTTGGACTTAATGGAGAAGGCAGAATGGTGTTTCACATATGGGTCAGACAATGATGGACCCTAGGAGGTCATGAGGACTTGAGGGCGGACATGAGTCTTGACATGAGGACACAGGACACTGACTACATGAGAAGAGTTGGTGTGGTGTAAGTGATTTGTTTTTTGGGTTTTTTTCCCCAATGTTCAGTTTCCTTTAATGACCCTCATCTGCCTGAAGGGCAGGTGCAGGCAGCTAGGCAATGGCAAAAGATGTTCACTTGAAGATCTTGCCCTGATTGAAGGATCCACATGCTGGAAGGCCCCCTACCAGGAAAAGTACTCTTGAACCAGCATCTGGGTCTTCTTGTTGCCAGGATCCAGTTTCTGCCATGTATACGACAGATAGTCCACCTGCCAATCTAAACTAAGCAGAAAGGCAAGCTCCTGGCCTCAGAAGACCCAGACTCCAGAAATGGAGCTGCTGTTGTTGGTTTCAAAGAGGATGACACTGGCAAAGGCATTCTTCTTCAGTCTGTCCAATTGCTGAGACATTCCAGTGATGAGGTTGCAGCTCATGAAGGTCTGGGTGAGCGCTTCAGGAAAGCCATACTCAGTATAGGACAAGGACCAGCCATACTTACCAAAATGCTCCCCAAAATATGGCAGCACCACAGAAGGTGTGTTCTCATTGGAGTATTTGCATTTTAATTCATCTAACACAAAGGCACTCTTAGGCAGGTATGCAAAGGGGTCCTTGGCCTTGGGCTCAGCAGCCAGTACCTGCTCATGTTCACCCATCTCCTCCTCTGCAGCTGGGGCAGCTGACTTTTTCTCCTCTTTCCACTTGGCCTGAGGCTTTTGCTTCTATTCCTCTGAATGCGTCTCTTTTCCTGGCATGTTGTTTTTAGGCTGGCTATCTGCAAACTTCTTAGCATCAAACTGAGCCATCTTCTCACATGGTTTCACCTCCCCTAAGACATCCCTGAACTAGGGCTGGTTAATGCAGGTGAAGAATCCACAGTTGGTATTGGGAAAGGCCTGGCAGAAAGAAGCCTCCAAGACCTGTTTATAGAGCTACAACAGGATACAGACAACTGTGATGTCAGCCAGTGTCACTAGTTCACCCACCAGAAAAAGTCCCTGTCTTCAAGTGAGCAACCAGCAGCCCCAGAATTTGCTTCACCTCCCCCTTTGCATTCTCAGTGGCCTGTTGTGGTGCATAATGCCCAAGGTAGAGAACACCCAGGTACTGGCTGAGGGCAAATATGTCACCATCAGCAAAGCTCACCTCCTGTACCACCTGGGCTGCTGCCTCTGGAGTACTTCCCTGCAGCTCCTCATTGCTCACATAGTAGGCGATGGCACTGCTCTCAAACACACAGAATCCATCATCACCCTCAAATGCTGGAATCTTGCCCACAGGAAATTTGCAGAGAAATTCAGGAGTGCAGTTGGTCTGGCCGAAGTGGAAATGGCTTGGTGCAGACAGCACGCAAATGTGAGCCCCACTGTACTGAACAGTGACGAGGGCCTTAAAGGCCCACCAGTTTTCAGGATATGTGCCCATGGTCCCAACCACCATGGTCATTCCACAGAGAAAGCAGTGTGGTGTCAGTGTTGACAGTATGAACTCTCCATTCCTTCACCTCATACATTGTGTGATCTCATATCATATTATAGAAACTGCAGTGTCTCAGTTTCCTCATCTGTCGAATGGGGATAATTATTTCATAGGGTTATTATGAGAATTAATAACAAGCTAATAGGCTTAAAGGGTTTAGAATAATGCTTGGTCCTTGATAAGCATTCAAAAAATGTTTGCTGCTGTTGTAACTATTGTGTGTCAACTACTGTTCTACTGAATTTATATACACAATCACATTAAATCCTACAAAGAAATCCTACACATCACTCCTACAAAGAAATACTGTTATCCTTACTATAACCTAGAGGCTACAGTCTTTTAAAGTCAAGTTAAATCTGCCAAGTAGGGATGTGAACTTTGGGTGAAGGCAAAGCCTGTATGACTTCCCTACCACTAGTTATAACCCAGAACTATGGGTTATGCAAGGCTAATTCAACAAGCTTTCTTTCAGTAGGAATGGGGGTAAATTTATAGAAGTTTAAATACATTCTGTTGGTGTTACACTGATGAACAGTCCTTAAGATTAGATTCTAAGCGCATCAGAGGGCATTAACTCGGATGACCCCAATTCTCTGAACACATCTGATCTGAGCAGAAATCAACACTCCAGCTTTATACTACCTAGACATGGGAGGTTAATAGTCATCAAGGTGACCTGGACAGAGAAAGAACTCTGTTGAAATGTGTTTCCCTAGACTAGATACTGACTAGTTCAATCAGCCCTTGTCTCTCAGAAGTGTAAGACTCACAATGAATAGCACCACATAAACATAAGAGAAACAAAGAGAAGAAAGTAGAAACAAGCAAACAAACAAAGAAGAGGTACTAGGTTAGGTAACAATGGACACCGGCAGTCATTGTTAAATGTGGGCAATAGATCAGTAGCAAAGCCTACCAGGAATGTTTTATACATTACTGATGTTTTCTTTAAAATATCAACTCTCAGAAACATGTCATATTATATCATAAAAAGGACAAGGAATTCATTTGATTAGATAATGGAAAACAATCTTGCACTAATTTCTGATTCAGAAAAGTAGGAGTCAATCCAATAACAGCATATGATCAGGACCCATCTGCACAAAAGCCAAAGACGGCAAGTGCAAAAGAGCTCAATATGCTCGAGTCATTATTGAATGTTTCCATGACACTTCAAGAGAAGCATAAACACCAGGGGGGAAATATCTCCTCATTTTGGGCTACTAGCATTCAAATTTTGAGGCTCTCAATTAGTGGTATATTTATTTCTCCTAAATAGCATGGATATTCATTTTTGTGTTATATTTTTCAGACATTACTCTTCAGACATTTTTCATCATGAATCAGTAATTATTTCAATTAAGAAGTAATGGTGCTTTTTTCCCCTTTAACATTTCTGGAAATGTTTTTTTAATCCAAGAGAGAGGATTTAATGTTAATGGACTTTTTAATTCATATATCAATTATTAAATTATTAAAATAAATTATTATATACATTTAATCAATTCTTATTTTTAAAATAATTATCTGTTATTTTACTTTTTAATTAATGTTATTTATTTATTTATTTATTTATTTATTGTTTGGTGGCACTGGAGATTGAACCTAAGGCCTCACACATGCTAGGCAAGTGCTCTACCACTGAACTAAATCCCCAGTTCCTATCAGTTTTAAATGACACACACTTGTAACAAGAATTCTAAGAATTTAGAGTATACAAGGTGAAGAGTAAAAATACTCCCTTCATACACACATTCTTCTCTCAGTCTATATGTAGGATTACTAAATGTAGACCTCAAAGTCTAAAGAACAGGTGCATATTAAATTTTAAAAATATTTAGAGATAAGTTCAATTGTATTTCTTTGCACATAAAATATGCATTGCAATTGAAAATAATAAACTGCATTTTATTAAAAATTATATATTTCAATAAAGACTGCTGACTTAAGCCAACTTCCTCAAATCCTATCAATTATGAAGTTTCTACATATCTTCAAGTGATTTCTGAGGAACCAGATGCTTTATGGAAGCAGGTATTATATATAGTAATGTAAGACAGATGTTGTAGAAAAAGAAAAAAGACAGTACATTCTGATAGAGTTGGGCTCTTTATTCTACCGTCAGTCAAAGCTTTATTCCTTATTATCTCTTTGTTCTAGAAATAAATCCATTGTCCTTGAAACTTTCTTCATAGTCCTTGATGTAATAATGCAGTCATAACATTACAAATGTTTATTTAAAGCTAATTAGATAGTATAAGTAAAAGAACATTCGCCTCTATAAAAATCAATTATATAATATAGTTCATGTGTCTATTTATTGGTTTATCTTCCCAGTGGGAAAAACCTTTGTTGCAATTTTTATTCTAAGGAAATCAAAATAATCATTTATTCCCAAGACTCAAAAATATACCATTTTTTATTAGACAGCCAGCAATATCACACACAAAAAAATAGAATTTATTATAAATAAGACAAGAGGATAACACAAACAAAGTAACTCAGCCTGGGTTGTAACATGATGTAAACCCAATAAAAACAAACAACTGGAACATAGTATCAAGGCCACAGTCTTTTGCCCTCCCTCCAGATCAGCAAAGGAAACCTGACCATTTCAACTCCAGGATGGTCCAGGGCTACCTCCTCCAAAACATTTTTTCAGACCCCTACCACTTCACAAATTACTTCCTTTCTTTCTCTGAATTTTCATAGTTATTTTTATTTTTTTAATCTGCACTACATCTCTTTCTACCTGCATTCCTGTTTCTGTCTTATTTGATTAAGTAGATTTTAGTTTCCCAAATGTGCTTTTAGAGACATGTCCCAAATCTAAGATACCTCATCAATATAATGGGCATTAAATCTGCCCAAGGTGCCTCACCAGGAAATGCAGGGGATCCTATGGGATAACAAAATTACATAGGCTGTAAACTGCTATGTAAATGCGCAAGGACACACTCAGGTAATATTTCCTGAAAGAGGGAATCTACAGTGTCCTTTGAGCTATGATTCTCTTCCTTTGTTAAGAGTAATAATTCAGGACATTGATTTATAATGCAATTTATAAAAATTGTTGCAGTTTTTATTCTAAGGAAATCAAGAGTTCTAAGGGCAACTCTAGGGTAAGATCCCAAAATACACAATTTAACAAATGCTCCATGTTTTTCTTGCTCTGCAATCACATTAGAGAAATGGTTCTCAATCTCAGTGCTTTTAAAATCCCAATGCCCAGGCCACACTCCAAAGCTATTCTATTATAATCTAGATATGATATGGGATATGAAATGAGATGCAGACCTCAGCATTTCTTGAACTGCTTCAGATGGTTCAATACAATGCGGTGACTAAGAACCCCTGCAGGAGAGAAATACTCTTCAAAGCAGTGGTTTCCAAAACTGATTCTCAAAATCAATGCAGTGGGTTTTGTAAACCAACTGATTCTCAGGCGTTCTCTCAGACCTGCTGGATCGGAATCCCCAAGGAGGCAGGTACAGCCTCAGGTTTCCCTTATAGTTGCAAAAATTTCCACAGGTAAAAAAATTAGTTTGGAATTGTTAACCTAGAATATTCAGTGTAAAACCACCCTCATGCCGGGGTACCGGAAGATCTTTCAGAGAATAAAAATGTCTACCATGGCCTGGTCACTATGCTTGGTGATGTACATACTAGTTCATGATGACTAATGAGGTGAATATTAATTATTTCCCCCATTATACAAATGAGATGATACAAGAGTGCTCCTAGCCACCCAGGCCATCCTGACACACAGCCAAACTCTTCATAAAATGGCTTCACAACTGACTTGTAAGAAATCCATGTTCTCAAGCTTTACCCTAGACTCAAGTGCTCTGGGGATGTGGCCTGTTTCAGCCTGTGGTCTAGGTGATTTCAGTGTGCTCTAAAGTTTAGGAACCTCTGCTTTATACTAAACCTGCCTCTGATTCTTAAGCTCCTTGGGCTGAGCTCAGTGAGATCCTAAATCCTACACTAGTTCCTGAGCAGATACTTTCTATTTCAACACCGCAATTTTCCACTGCTTTTCTTGTTTCCTCCAAACCAGTTGGCTTTCCAAGAAACAAAATGGAGGGGAAGACAAGAATATGTAAGAATTTTGTCATGTGCAAAACAGAGCTACATTTTGTAGGTGTTGGTCAATGGATACCACACTTTGGTCTAAATTAAAGGGGCTAGTGATTAATCATCCTGGTTTGCCAGAAACTGCTCATCTTTCAATGCTACATTCTTGAAAGTCACAGCAAACCCTAAACATCTGCTCAGGTACAGAAAATGAGGGTATCTGATTACATTATCTCTGTAAGAAAAGTGGAGAGACGAACAGTCTCATCTCATTTTACAGTAAAGTAAAATTAAATAAAGCTGTCATATCATGGTTCTCAAATGCCAATAATTCATGGTTCTATATACTGAAATATGTCAAAATCTTTATCAGTTCATGCCAAAATGAGAAAAATAATTATGACATGGTTAATTTTAAAGCTAAATATATTTAATTTTTAAAAATCTGTCCATTGTTCTAAGATTAGTTTCTTACCTTTGATTATTTAAAAAATATCCAATTTTTTCTTCTTTTGGATTTTGGAATAATTTTATAACTTTTTAGAATTTTATATAGAAACTTTGCAAAGATGATACAGAGAATTCCAGCATGCCCAGTTTTTGCTATTGTTAACATCTTATATTTCCTTAGTACATTTGTCAAAACCAAAAAACTGGCATTGGTACATTACTTTATATTAAACTCTGAATATTTAGAATTCATTGGTTTTTCCACTAACTTCCTCTTTCTGTTCCATTCAAGAATCTGGGGTACCATATTACATTAGCTTCACATTCATTCATTTTTAATTGGCAGCAAAAGTAAATAATATTTGTATCTCTTGAGAAAGGTCTTTCCATTTATGGCAAAATAAAAAGACTGGCAACTCTCTATTGATCCCCCCAAATTTTTTGTTAGGATACTGGTCTATGAACAATAAAGGTCTAAGACATGAATTTTGTGAGGATACTATTTAACCTAGTATAAATTCTCATCTCTTTAAACATAGTCAAGCAAATTTTTATATTCATAATTCAAGAATTTTGCCTCTAAGAAGTTTGGCTCAGAGGTATAAACTAGAAGTGTCTAGTAGGACATCTAATAGAATTGACCTGCATCTTAATCATTTTTAGCCAGCCAATTTAGTTTCCCATAACTTCATTTAAAAATAAACATCCTTAGTTTTACAAAAAATAGTATGGTAAACCAGATCTTCCATTCTATTACTAAGTCAAACAGAACTTCCCAAATTGCTTATTTTTAACCACAGAATAGTCAAGAGAAATTATTTTTCAGCTGTCAGGTAATCATTACACACCCACTAGTATAACAAATGTCTTATAAGGCCACTGAAAAATTTTAGGTTCCCACAAAGTGCTCCTCAGCAACAAATTACTATAATGCAGAGACTATTTACCAGGTTCTCTGAGATGCAGTTCTAAATTAGGAGAATGGAAAAATCAATGTGGACCACATACAGTGACTATATAATTATAAACCCATGAAATTATAACTCTTTCCAGGAAACCACTACATCATTGTACCTTTTTACAAATAATAAAATTTAAATGTGTTGTTCTATATGGACTTTTTTAGCATAAGGGATATATATTACCTAAAATCTTTTTCTGCAGTTGATGTTTGAACATTAACAGGAAGAAATATAATTGGCCAAAAAATAGCTGCCCACACACAAAAAAATCTGGCAGCCTTACAATAAAGTAAGTATAAGATTTTTTGCTCCATTTGAAAAGAATATTTTTGTTGCTTTCTTACTTAAAAAAAAAAAAAGAAAATATACCTATATGAGGGCCTGAGGTGAGGGAGAGAAAAAAAGCAAGTTGTTTTTCCTTCATCTTTGCCCTGAAATTATTCTCTTTTAATTTCATTTCTATTCTATCACCCTTCCATCTACTCCTTTTTTTCAAGAAGAATAAAGAAACATTTTGAGTAGCCAAAAGAAGAGTCTGTGATAGCATTTTTCTTCTCTCAAGAACCTTGATAATTGTACTGTATGCCCAAGAAGTCCACACAGCCTTCAGCAATCATTTTTACACCTCCATAAATGATTTTGGATTAGCTCAGGACTGATTTAAAGGTACAGACAAAATCTTACTATGGAGAATGTTCACAAACAATGTCTGTTATGGTTTAGATATGACGTATCCCCTAAAAGCTCCTGTGTAAGACCATGCAAGAATGTTCAGATGTGAAATGTTTAGATTATGAAAGCCATAAAATAATCAGTAGATCAATCCACTGATGTGGATTAACTGGGCCGTTAATGTAGGCAGGTAGCAGGTGGTTGGAGAAAACAGGTCACCGAGGGCATGCCTGTGGGGTTTATATTTTGTCCCTGGGTGAGCTGACCTCCCTCTCTCTGCTTCCTGGCTATCATGTCCTGAGCTGCATTTCTTTGCTATGCCCTCTGTCACCCTCTGATGTCCTGCCTCACCTCTGGCCCAGAGCTATGAAACTGGCTGATCATGGATTGCCACTCTGAAACCATGAGCCACAAATAAACTTCTCCTCTTCTAAGATGTTCTTGTTGGGTATTTTGGTCACAGAGATGCAAAAGTTGGCCAAAACAATGTCCTTTAGGAAAGGTGAATAGGTACTTAAAGTTGTCTTTGATTAAAAAAAACAAAAAACAAAAATGATGCTAAGCATAACAATGTGCTCTTTTTTTCCATTAGCTCTTTCTATAGGCATAAGTTGATCATTCATCATTTCTGTTGTTTATTTTTCTTATAAAATGGAGGATGTAGAACCAGAGTCCCTTCAGGTTCCATAATATGCAAGCTATTTTTTTTAAATCAAGGTGTTTTTTTTTAAGTACTAGGACAATATCAAAAGTATCAATATCTTGTAGACTGCATTTACCATAAAGAGATGAAATTTAAAACCAACTACAAAAGATGTTTATATGTTTGAAAAATGTTTAAATGCTAAATATAAAAAAATTTTAAACTACTAACATTATTTCTAAAAATTTAAATTATAGTGCTAAATTTAATTTAGCACTATTTGGTTTTAAAAACCAAATTTTATATTCTTAAATATTTACAGAAAAGAATGATTTTTAAGAAAAAAAAAGATTAGTAATAAGTTAAAGATTAAACTCAACAAGTTCCCCAAAAAACAACAGAGAAAAAAAATAAGTAAAAAAAGGAAATTACAAATGTAAGAAATTATTATAAATAATAGTAAAGAAAAAGATGATTCTTTGAAAAATTTTTAATAAACGAAGTCTAACAAGATTGACAAAGTAAAAGAATGAAGGCATGAATAAAGCCAAATAGAAATGAAACAGGAGATAGGCTGATTCAGAAGTCAAGGATTTGAAGCCTGGATTGAGGTTGTAGCTTAGTTAGAAGTATGCATACTTAGCACCAAATCAAAACAAAACAAACAGGAAGGAAATATAGCAAAATACTAACATATGTTAAATTTACACATGGATATCTTTTTGACATTTATGTTTTCTTTATATGGCATTAAAATTCAGAATTATAAAAACTTATCAAAATGGTAAATGGCTGGTACTTTATTACTTGAATTAACATTGATTTAAAAGTGGCTCTAAAGTACATTAAGAAGGAAAGAAACACAAACATGAGTCTCTATACAGAAGATAATTTAGCATTAGGTGAGTATACTATCTGGCTTTTATTTTTCCTGTTTAAAATCATGGCACATCTTTATAGAAAGAAACACAAACATGAGTCTCTATACAGAAGATAATTTAGCATTAGGTGAGTATACTATCTGGCTTTTATTTTTCCTGTTTAAAATCATGGCACATCTTTATAGCAAGGGAAATAAAATGTTCTCCCACACCCATCCAAACTGGACATTCTCCATACATTGACACATTATTATGAACAGGAGAAATCCCCCAACTTCCAAACACTTGAATTCATTCATTCACTTATTTTTTTCATTCAGTAGATATTTATTATCTTCTAGGTACACACATCAATTTAAATACTGAATATGCATACAGTATAAGCTTCTCTTGAAGTAACATCTTATGCAATTTGTAGTTTAAGAGCACAGAAGATGGTCCTGTTATGAAGTGGAGAGTGAGAGACAGCTGTTGATGATCCTGACATATCCCCCTGTGCCACGAGCAGATTCAGAATTTGGCAGTAAAAATTGGCAGAAGCCACCAAAGACTTAGCCAGAAATTCTTTTCAAGTTGCCACTTTACCTCACTAAAGTATCAGAACTGATATTTATGGAGCACTTCCCACACCCAAGTTCTGGCTATGTGTTTGTTTTGCTTCCTTAACAGAAGAGGAAACTGAAGCACAGAAGGTATAAATAAATTGTCTAAGGCCACACAAACATGAACTGGCAAAGTCAGGACTGAGCTGAGGTCCATTGAGCTGTAACAATATTTTTGGTCTAGATCGAAGCTTTATTGCTTCCAAACTATAGATCTGTCCTAGACTTAGAAACAAAAGAAGTGACCGGTCCCATCTGTTAATGCTTCTCAAGAGGCCCTTTTTAAATTTTCTCAATGAGCAAAGTAGCACAGTCTCAAGGAGATGGCACGTACTCAGCCTGAAGCTCTAATTGCTTTGTGGAACATCTATGACCCCTCTCAATCAAGTCCATCACGCAAGCTCTGTACCTTCCAGACACAGTCACAGACACATTTCCAGATTTTCAGACTATTGAGAGAAGAGAAAACAAAGAAGAGAGCCAATATGTGAAGTCCATAGGCATTATCAGTTTTAATCCTTCAGACTGCACCACTGCACTCCTACCTTTATCTTTCTTCCTCTGGGCCACTTGTTCCACCTCTGACTCTCCACCCTCTCTGGTTTCTTTCTATCGTTCATGCACATTAAGGCCTCTGGGCCTTTGCACATGCTAGTTCCACTGCCTGAGTAGTTGTTCCACTCTCATTTCACCTGCCCATTACTTACCTTTCAAACTTCAGAGTTAATATTATTTCATCAAGAATGTCTTGGGAACAAGGAAATGTATGTAGCTCAGCAGTAGAGCATGTGCTGAGCATGCACAAGGCCCACAGTTCAATTCCCAGCACTGGGGGACAGTGGTGACTTCTCTGACCAACCATAATAGATCAGGTTTCCATCAAATGCTCTCAGAGCAATGTGTACTTCTCTTTTTGGCACTTATTATTTCTGTAATTTATAAGACTTTTTGGCAGCTATTTGTACTATGTCTGCCACTTCTAATAGTCAAGTTTCATGAAAGAAAAATTTGCATCATCTATTCTTAGTACCTGTATCCCTATGCCAGGCCCATGGCAAGCATTCAACTCATATTTACTGAATGAATGAGGGTATAAAACACAAATAATGTATCTGAGAATATTAGGCTTGTTTTTATTCTGCCACAAATCCCTAAATGACAGCTTTCTAGACACTTGAACTCTATATGCCTGAGTTTTTTGGGGTTTCTTATGGAGATAATCAAGTCCACCTGCATCTACCTCCTTTTCTACTTCGTAGGTGTAAATAAAAAAAAATATTTATTCCACTATAATAAATGTCAAATAGAGCCTGATCAATTACCATCCCACACACAAAATGGCTATAAACACTCAAACCACTAAATAACAAGGGTACTTATTCTCTGGCCTTTACTACCTGTTCTTATTTTTATAGTAGCCACTTATTCACTGGAAAGCAAGAATTTTTATTAATAAACAAGAAGATAACTGTAGTTTCAGGTAACACCAAGGGAATGAGTTGTGATTTTTTTTGTTTGTTTCAAACCAGTTAAAACTTACCTAAAACAACACTCTATAACTTACTGTTCAATTGTAATTACTCTAAGGATTTACCCTGATTTAAAAAAGAAATTGCAGTAGACTTGCAAAGACATTATATAATGAAAAGGCTGACTTTATAATTAGAATTATAATAGAAAATATATTGTATTTTGAAAATAATTAGTTCTGTATATAGAAATACCATCAGTACTGCTTTGATTTTTTAAAAAAAAATTGTAGCTGAAAATGTCTTTTTATTCTATGGATAACATCTTGAATATTAACAGATGAAATGACTTTTAAACTTAATTGGGGGTAAAAATCTTATACCAGAAAGAAAATAAAGGGCCTTTCTACTCAATAGGTTACAAACAGATCTCAGGAACAGAACCCATGCTGACAGCAGCTGTCACTTTTCATTTTTCCTGACTCCGAGCCCTAGGATCCCTGACCTGTATCAATTGGTAATGGGCCAACATATTTTCTGCAGGCTATAGAGTTAAGACCACTTGGAATCCTCACAATGCCATTAAGGCAACTGATGCATTATACATGATGATGGACCTCAAGCAACCTTGCTTGTCCCAAGAGAAAGCAAAATTTATTTAATCCCCAAGGAATTTTTTTTCCTATAATGCAAAAAGATTTAAATAATGAAATCTGAAACCTTCCTGAAACCACACTGATTACAAGATGGCAGAGGAGCATATGTCTGCCTGAGCCTGCCAGGGGGGAAATGCACACACCATCAAGCTCATCAGGGAGACTAAATTCGCAGATGCCTAGTGGTGGACGAAAAGTTAAGTTCGGAGACATACCTAGAATGACTTAGGTATGCTACGAGTGAGGAGGAAACAAACATTTTCTCAGTATGTTTATTAGACATGTGTAGTTCTTATATTCCCTTCCTGTGTGGGAGAAGGCAGTGTTGAGAAAAGCAAGGGAGGGGATGGAAGGAAACAGGAGGCAGGGGGATGGGCATTTTAAAGCACCTTGGCAAGGATGCAACCAGATATCTTTTAGTCTTCTGGCAGGATGATTACACCTTTTGGCTTAGTTACTCTTGCCCATAAAACCACACATTTTCTCCAGATGCAGACAAATGTATACACAGGCATCAGATAGGCATAAGAACTGAGCATGTGTTTGCCATGTGCAAGACAGCAATATATTTCAAACAGTAAGAGTTTAGAAGCCATGGGCTCCTCTGTAATGCGCAATGCACAATCCAATTTCCATGGAGAATAAAGGACTAAAAATAACATGAACAGTTAATGGTTGGGAAAAAAACAGGGCATCTTTAGAAGGCATTTGTTCCTCTTTGGAATAATGGAAATTTTACATTCAAAAATTGAGACTCACCAGAACCAGTCACACCTTCAATTTACAACTTACTAAAAACAACTGCTAAAGGAGATGTAATTGCAAATGGCAACTTATATAAGTGCTGTTGTTAAAATACTGGCATTCTAATTCCTTTCCTATTATAATTTTTTCTATAGAGAGGTAGACTGTAATGGATAACAGAACAAATTCTAGCATCAACTTTCTGGCCTCAAATCCTCTGGACCACTTTCTGTGTCTCTGTTTCCTCATCTGCGCAATGAGGATAACAATGGTATCCTGGGGACTTAACCAATTTAACTTAGGTGAAACACTTAGACTAGTGCCTGACACACAGTAAGCACCTTTTGTGTGTTTGTTATTACTCCAACTACTATAAGTACTTTTATTATTCTTCAGTCCAGTTTTTGATATTGATCCCATCAGGATATCATGAGAGTCTAGGAGGTCCAGAGCGTGTCAAATGGGAAATCCCTACTAGTAAAAATAAGCACTATGGGGACATACTATTTATCAATTTGTAAAAATACAAAAGTTCAGGAGTGATGTACTTCAGAAGTACAGCAAGTCGTGATATTATTTTTGTTACCATTAAGATGAGTCTTTCATTCACTGGAGAGAATATGCCTTCAGGAAGGAAAATGGATTTGCATTTGTAAGAAGAGGTTAAGTCTTCCAAGCAACTAGCATTAAACCACCAGCAGGACAGCAGTTTTATGTACCCCTAAGGTAAGACTTAGCTATAGAGCCTGTGTTAATAGACAGGAAAAGACGGGACAGCACTAAGTGGCAATTATGACTCTCTCTGAGACTCTCATACACTAACCATAAAAATATGATTTTTCTAGCTATACTTTTGTTTGGGATTTAAAACACTTCTATGAAAATATCATGGCTCTTGCACTAGTAACAGAGGAAACTGAGTCCCCCTTATGTTAAAATTCACTACTTTAAATAAAAGTATTTAAAAATGAGCACATGCTTAAACTCACGGGGTACAAAGGACAAGGTTTCCTATGATAGCCCTATTTATAATTACAGAGTCATCTCTAAATAAGAAGATTATGGAATTGAATTCCTCTACCATCCACAAAATTTAATTTAATAATTTCATATTAAATTACCATAAGATTAAACCTACTTTGTATATATGTATATGTATGTATATACATATATGTGTGTATGTATAGGTGTGTGTATAAAATATATATTTAAGAAGGCCTATATCTCAATTATATTGGATCTTCATATGCTGAGGTTCTTTAAAAAATCATTTTATGGCAGTAGAGGCTAATGAAGTAATTAAAATATAATAAAATTTAGAGATGGTCTAGCTATAGCTAATAAATAAATGTCCATATAAGACAAAGATATGTTGACAAATACATATTTTTAAATCATCCTAGTTTTATTAACTAATCTACAGGCATTAAATCAGGGTTAAACTATTTCAAAAAAAATGGAATTGAGAAGAAATTTTCTCAAGTCATCTAATTTTAAAACTTATTCATTAGTGATTAACATGATTTTACTAATGTAAAAATAAACCATGTGCATAGATATGCCATCTCAAGTTTTCTCTCCTGGCAAAGAGAACCCAGGTGAGATACCTGGATGTGCATACCACAGCCTATAACACCTGCTCCTGAAGTTCCCCTTTATTCTGCACCAAAGGTTCTACTCTCAGAGTTCATGCTCAGTGGTGAGAGACCTTAACCCAAATCTCTCAGAAAGTGCAGCAAGAAAAAAATACAGAATCAAACATACAGATCTGCCAAATATCCCTCTCACTGCTTCATTCATCACTTGGGATCACTTAAAACAACTTTATACACTCTGTTAAAGAATCTATGTTCCTCTCACTGAGAAAATGGATAGCAAAAGCCACCTCAGTTTACAGTATGTGTATATATAAATAAATCTGTTTAAAAGAAAAATCTCAGGGCTGGGGTTGTGGCTCAGTGGTAGAGCGCCTGCCTCTCACCTGTGAGGTACAGGGTTCAATCCTTAGCACCACATAAGAAAAAATAAAAGATATTGTGTTCATCTACAACCAAAAAAATTTTAAAAAAATAAATAAATAAAAGAAAAATCTCAGTTACCATGGCAGCAGGAGACCCTTTGAGGACTAATGGAGGGTCTTCAATTGACACTTTGCTCATCAGCCAGCCTTAAAATGTACATCATGAGTTTCTTTACTTGAATAGAGGCTTCGCAATCTCCTTAGAGCCAAGGAAAATTCTTGAAAATTTGATTATAAATTTGATGATAAAATTAGAAGCTTAAGTGACAACTTCTATAAATAGATCTGTTTTAAAAAATCCTTTCTAAAATCATCTTCCCAGGCCATGTGACTCAACTCTTGTCTAGGTGACTAAGTATTATCCAAGAGTATCTTAGAAAAGCTACTGTAGTGAGAACTCAAGATAGAAAGCCTGCTTCTCAGATGTAAGGTTAAGTTGTAAATAAGAAAGTCATCTTGGAAGAGAAATGCTGCTACCAAGTTGTTCTAAAAAAACTTAAAATAGGAAAAATGAGACAGAAAAAGCCTTAGCATAGATTACTTGGCAATAGTGGCTATTGCTTGCATTTCTTCTCAAAGGCAGCCTACAAAACAAAAAAGATAACCTAAAATGTGACTTGGAAAAAAGGACAGGTCTCTATTTTAGAAGACTGATTGCTGATGCAGTGGTATAGATGGCTCTGTACTAATGTATGCAGCAAAATTTACTGCACATCAAAGCCTGGTTTTTCTTTCCTTCTTAATCACTTACTCTTCTTGTTTTATAGAAAGATTCTGTATGGTAATTCAGTTTTGAGAATCAATAAGGAAACTCAATATCCAGAATAAACAAAAGCAGACTAACTCTCCTGTTCATCTTTTCTGGGATAATAAATACATATGAGACAACTTTGAAGTTTAATAGCTAATTTTGTACTCCTGTGGCCAAAAAAGAGACATTTCAAGCATTTCTGTACTATTCATGTATATGCAATGGAATTTGAGAAAAATCTGTCTCATAAAAGGATATGTTAAGTAAAGTCTTGTTATTTTAAAATTGAAGCAAAAAAAAAAGCATACATAAACTAAATTCTATCACAAATGACCAACTGAAAACATTTTTTACTTAAAAAAGGCATCCACAATATTATATCAAACATACAATTATTTGCAGTATTTTTTAACACATAAAACATCTTAAAAGACATATTAAGCAACATTATTTCTTTAGCATATTGTGCACTTTTTTGAATTATCTGAGTGTTAGGGATTATGCTTCTTGTAGAGAAATCTAGAAAAGGACACAAGAGAAATATTGAGTATATTAGAGACCACAAGAAATTTTCTATCATTGCACTGACATTCACAGGAATTACAAAGATGGTGAACTATCTTTTGTCTTGACAGTCATATTTAAAGTTTTCTAAGCAATTTCTTACACACATCCTCTATAGTAATTTTTTTTTCTGTGATTGGCACATTTATTGTGGAAAACAAAAGGATGAAGACAAGATTTTAAAAGGGTATCATTTTTTTTAATGAGCTGAAAATATGACTTAGGAAATGAGTTCAAAGGGAATTTAGAGGCTCTGCTGGAAGCAGAAGAACAGGCAGGGAGATGGTATTGTGCCAAGTTAGAAATCTTTCATGGCACTGCAGCCCCAGGGAAGGAAGATGGATGTGAACAGCAAGATAAAAACCTTTGTGTAGAAAAGTTTCTCCTTGCTTCTAAATCAACTGCCCTATTACTCTGTTTCCAGAAATGACAATGGCCATTTCAGTTCAGTTCAAAATATCTTAATGTAAATTACACTACATTTTATCAGAGCAAAAGGCTCCCTGGAGTCACAATAACCTCGCTCACCCTTAAGTAGACACTTTCTCTTCTGACACCTGCTCCCCAACCCTCAGCACTCTCTCCAATTCCTTAACCAATTTCCAGACTTCAACTTTGACCCCCACTTTAAGATTCTTATCCATCTTTCTACTGCTGCTATGAACACAATTAAGATTCTGAGACAATGATTCCTGAGTGAACTGCCATCAAATGATGGAGTAATAGTCAATGGCCAGGCCAAAGTCAGTATTATGGAATGAGTGTCTCTACAGATTGAACCTTAAGGTGTACCCTAATCCAGAGACAAGTTGGAATGCTCATATGTAGAAGTTTAGAAACAATTCAAGCTAATAAAAATAGACACTCAGTGGTCATTACTTTTGATATTATCAGAAATCAAATAATTTAACAAAAATACTATCAGAACTAATAATATTGATGACTGGAAATGATCTTTCATTGGTGACATAATAAATCATGTCTTTACAATAACATCAATTTTTACTTTTTGACACGCAGAAAATCTGCTCCCTCCCCATCAATGCATGTTCTTAGCATGTGAGAACTTAGGTTTGATTCCCAATACTGAGAAGGGGTGGGGGGGAGAGAGAAGAAGGAAGGAAACAAGGGAGGGAGGGAGGGAGGGAGGAAGGAAGGAAAAAGGAAGGGAAGGGACAAATAAAATATATTTCAACTTGTATGCCTATGCTATTTTATGTAATATAGACTATATAGAAAATAATATGATTTAAGGATCAGCTCTGGAGTTAGATAGTCTAAGATTCAAAGTACAGCTCCACTACTTCTTGCATTACTTTCTGAAGGCTATGTAACTTTTCCAAGCCCTGGTTTCTGTAAAGTAGGATAATAGTTATATTTATAATCGCAGATTGTTTTGAGGTTGGAATACAGATAAATTCATGTGCCTACCACATTATTCAGTGATAAATGTTGTTTATTACTATTATTACTATTATAATACCGAGCCTATATAACTGGAACTTTCAAATTTTTCAAATAACCAGAATACCGGCAGCTTTCAGTTTCAAGACATAAAAACTACCTAAACGTGAAAGAGAAAACTGCATGGTTTAGGCTCGGTTGCCACTATTCACCAATTCCAGTTTCCTTTGTCTTATAAATCTGCAGCCACAGTTGTCCACAATCAAAATGAAAAAAAAATACATTCCCAAAGCATTCTGATTAGTTAAGTGTTTACATTAAAATTCTTTTTAAAGTCTTATCAAACACATAATAGTTCTCCCTAAACAGAAGGGTAAATTTAGAACTTAATTTTTGACTGAATAGAAAATAAATGTAAATGAAAGGTGAGATTATTAATAGGCCTCAGTAAAGGAACAAATACTGTCTATCTTCTTTCTGCATAAAGACTTATCTTTGTAAGTTTTGGAGAAATGTTTTTAAAAATAAAAGTTTTAATAAATTTTTTAATCAGTATTATGTATACCTATCTGACCAATGAAACATAAGACCCTGCAGATAGTACAAATTGTTGTTAACCCCTTGAGTCCTAAGTTTTCAAATTTGCAAATACTTCAGTGAAATTGACATGAATACATTAAAATAGGCTGGAAATCATAATCTAAAGCTTATATATCCTTTATTATCGTCAAGAATGTCAATATAGATCATCCTATAAATAGGACACTGAGACAATATTAGTATTTTTTACATATATAAACATCCTACAAATAGGACATTGGGCAAATTTGATATCTCGGATGATGGGACAACATGGGGCTAGGAAACAATCACTAAATTGTATTTCATTTTACTCTAAAAATAAAAGTGGAATCAACACTAAAATCAAGACTGTGGGAAACTGCATAGGAAAAACAATCTGGTTTCTTTAGCAAATAAATTACAAAAAAAAAGATAAATTTTAACATCTATTTTAAAAACTCAACAGGCAAAACTAAAAGGATATAGCAAAGCGCTAAGCAACTCAGTGAGACCCTGTCTCTACATAAAAAAAAAAAAAAAAGACAAAATAGGGCAGGGGATGTGGCTCAGTGGTCGAGTACCCCTGAGTTCAATCCCTGATACCAAAAAAAAAAAAAAAAAGGATACATACTTTAGTGATAAAACTATAAACAAAAGTACAGAGAGGATACTCATAAAATCAGAGTGGTGTATGCAAGTGTCACAGGAGGTGCAGGGCTTGGGTGTGTGAAGCATCAGGGCTAACCTCTATGGCTTGAACACACAGAGGATGTAAAGGTGTTTGACATGAATTTCTGTGTTGTTGTTATATTTTTACAATTGAAAAGATTTTTAAAATAAAACTATAATCTGAAAGATTCACCAAAGCAGCCATTACGTATTTTTTTCATGCTAATGTGTTCCATTCCCTGCTTTCACACTCACACCCTTAAACGCACTGCATCTGAGTTTCACAAAATTTCTGTGGCACTTGAGCAGAATCATTTAATGGACTGGTTTCTGGCCACTGTTTAAATCTGGCATGATCTTTAATTTTGCTTCTTTAAGACAATGTCCATGTTTATGACAACCAACACACACAAAAAAATCTGAATTTAGCTTTCATTTTATATACCCTTTCCTTTACCTCAGTCCTAAGACAAATGTCAAATTTAAAAAACAAACAACAATGAAGAAGAAAAAAAAACCATAACAAAAAACATAAGTCTCTTAAGGAAGGTTCTGTGGGCTAGAGTATATTGCCCCACAAATTCCTTTGTGGAATTCCTAAGCCCTAGAACCATACAAAGACATAGGAGAAGACAACGTACAAGCCCAGAACAAGTCCTGGACACTTTGATTTCAGATTTCTAACCTCCAGAATTGTGAGATAATTATGAATTGTTCTACTATGGCAACCATAGCAAACTAATACAGAAAAGCAAATAAAAGGTAGAAAAAAAAATCAAGGCCTTCTTTTTTTAAAGGCAGTACAAGAAAAGAAAGAAGTATGAAATGTTACAATTTACTGGATTCAATGAATAGTGAAAAGAAAAGTTTAAGAGAATTCTGAGTTATTAACAAAAAAAAAGTAGAACTGTACCAGATTCCATAAAAAAAGGAAACATCCCAGAGAACTAAGAACAGAGGGCACAGCATGAGGGAGACAGCAGGGAAGTAATTGACTACTGACTTTGGATTTTATGAGCAGGATTTAGCACTTTCAATATGGTTCCTGGGGGAAAAAAATCCAGGGGAGAATTTTGAGTGAGATTTTTTAAATGGACTGGGAACACACGGAGGTGATGGGTGCAATCAAAGTTGTTTTCTTAAAGGGAAAAATATCCTCTGGTACAAGGGTTTGGGTAAAGCTCATATTTACTATTTTCCTGGTTTAATAGGCTAAAGTGTGCAGAAAACCATCAACAAAGAAAATGCAATTCTCAGGGTGCAAAATCAGCAGACTCTGCAGTAAAGTCAGTGCTTTGTGGGTTGTACGTATATTCATGGAGCTTTACAACCTCAGAGCAGAGCACATTTTGCTGATTAAATGTGAGTTTCCCAAAAAGGATATTACAGCAGAGAAGGCAGACAGCTGTTTGTTGGATCCACCCCACAAGCTCACACTTGCATCCCATCCCTCCCCTGACAGACATAGATGGAAATGGACGAGAAACTGCCTGGTTCTTCTCCTCTTTAACAAAGTAAGAAGAGGTAACTCTGCATTTAGAAAAACAGTTTCATACAAACAAGAGAAGTGAAGACAAATAAACAGAGATGAGAACAAAAGGAACCAGAGATTCTAACTCTAGGTAACTTTTTTTTCCAACTATAAACAAAAGTACTCCATTCTCCTATGTCCTACCTAGAAGTATCTGATATTCTTTCTGCAGGAAGGCAGTGATATAAATCAACCATTCAATTAGCTTTAAGCTGGAATAACTTTCTGGAGGGACTAGCCTAATTATTATATTTAGGTCACTTGTGAAAATAAAGAGATTTTGTTTTTAAGTCTGCATCAGTTTGAAATATATTGATAATATCGGTTGAGCATATCTCATCTGAAAATCCATGACCAAAATGTTCTAAAACTCAAAATTTTTGATCATCAACACAAAGCACAAAACATTTCATATTTTGGAGCATTTTGGCTTTTGGAATTTGGGGTTAGAGATGCTCAACCAGGAAAAATCTATGAAAATATTCCAAAGTCCAAAAACATGAAATTTAAAATACCTCTGGTTCCAAGCATTCCAGGTACAGATGTACTACCTGGAATTTACTAGCAAAATTTGTAATGTCTGAAATTTGCTTTAAAATACACAAAGTTACTGTAATGTTGATAACTATAGATGCTGGAAGAGGATGTAAGAGGGGTTCATTTTTTATATATATATATATATATATATATATATATACATATTATATATTTAAAAAAATATATAATATGTATATATATATATTTAACTTCTGTATGTTTGACATTTTTCATAATAGTTTTCTTGGGTTGGTTGTATAGTTCAGTGGTAGAGTGCTTGCCTGGCATATACAAGGTCCTATGTCTAATCTGGAAGGAAGGAAGGAAGGAAGGAAGGAAGGAAAGGAGGGAGGGAGGGAGGAAGGAAAGAAGGAAGGAAGGAATTATTTCTAGTTAACATATACAAATAATTGAAAATTCCATTTTCTTCTGGTACTGTTTAAACAGGAAATTATAATTTATTTTGATTATCAATAACAGAATTCAATTTAAATAAAAACTTTATTACAGTAATGTAGGTAAATAGAAAAGTGGTGAACAGAGGCTTTATGCAAAAACAACTTAGAAAAATATTCACAATGTTATAATGTTTAATAAAAACAAGCAAGATATAATATTATAGATATGTATGATACTATGTAAAACATATAAATATGTGAGACAAAAAAACACTAAAAGGAAATGGAACAAAACGGAAACAAATTTAATCTCTCAATGATGAGTTTAAGGTGATTTTTTTCCTTTTTTGGCATACTTTTCTCTACTTACAAGTTTTCTAAATGAGAATGTATCAAATTTGTAATCAGCAAAAGAAACATGGACAAATGGCATATTATCAGATAAGGTAGAACAGAATGTCTGAACACTTCAGAAGACATATACACCTGGCCAAACTCACACTGAACAGAATCTCTACACTTGGGCGATTTTGGTCTCCTATGCCCTAACATTACACCATTAGCCCATCATTACACTGGAGAAAAACACATTCTCTGCCTCTGGAAGAGGCTTCCACTTGTATTTGAAGGTTTTCAGAGCTTACCTATTATAGCCAGTATCCTGAGATATGTCTTCAGGTAGTTTAAATTCCCTGAAATGTCTAGTAGAGCTGATGATTTTATACTTGGGGAAAGTCTTTCACACAATACAAAGCCATGCACCTATTCTGCATCTGAGATTTTACCTTGTGATTCTTAACCTTAAAAGCAAATTCCAGAAATTATTTTGTGTATAATCTTAAAAGAATTACTACTTGCAACTAACTCAATCCTACAAAATAAAACTATAATAATTTTGATAGTGTGCTAAGAATTTTTTCCTAATAACTGAAAGTTTTATTTTTTCAAGGGGGTGAAAACTTTCTTAATAAACTAAAAAATATCTTAAAACCTCAAAACTGTACATTAGATGTATCACCGAAAATTGACATCATGTTCAGTATTGAAGAGTTCCAGTGGGAATGGGAAACATAAGAGAAATAGAGAAACTGGACACGACATGGGGGGGGGGGGGGCAGGAAAGGGGAATGGTTATAGTAAAGATGGTTGATAAAAAATATATATAAATATATATATATATATATATACTGTTCATTGAAAGTGCACATAAAGATGTTTAATATGAAGAATGTAATCTGCTTATAATTTTGTGCAAAGTTAGAAAAATTATGATTGTAATAATTTTTTTTTTCTATTTGCCTCAACAAATATTTTCAGTGAATAGTGTGTACAGCTTCTGAAAATTTGTGTTTTTTTTTTCCTGTTATGTTTGATAACATGTATTTAAATGCAACTTTTGAGAAAAATAAATAAAAATAAAAATTTAAAAAAAAAAAAGAATATATTGAGGATTATAATCCTGTTAATTAAGTAGAAAAACATAGTCTATTCTGGCATAAATAAATACATAAATAAATTTAAAAAAAAAAAAAAAGAGTTCCAAAATTTCCTCCAAAATAAGGAAAATTCACTTACTTTGCTTTGCACAGTCTTGCCTCCGTGTTCAATATGCCTCTCTACATAATCCGAGGACAACAAATCACTGCAATGACAAGAAGAAAGCATGACTAAAGAGGACCCTGAGAAAGTAAAATGTCTGAAAATCAGGATCAAGTTCACGCAATCTGCTTTAACAATTCTTTAACTATATTTTAAAACAAAATCAACATTACAGAAGACAGAACAAACCCAATATTTCTAAATAGAGAAGAGGTTGAACTGACTATACCACCTATCATCCACTTGCTTGTCAGCAGATTGCCTGGGTCTATGCAGTAATTCTAGGAAACTATTGTGAACAAGCCTGTTTTTTCCCCCTGCCCTAGAGATCAGACCCAGGGGTGCTCTGCCACTGAGCTATACCCCCAACCCTTTTTATTTTGAGTCAAGGTCTTGCTAAGTTGCCCAAGCTGGCCTGGAACCTGGGGTCCTCCTGCTTCGATCCAGAGTAGCTAGGATTACCTGCATGCACCACACCCAGCTTCAGCATATCATTATTTTAAAGATATTTTATTCTTGTTTTTTCAAACTTCAGCTTTTTAGAGTTATATGTGTTATTTTTATCTGCCAAGTAACTCGTTTCCTTCACACACAAAAAAAGAGGGAAAAATTAAAAGAAATGAAAAGGAATGTACCATAAGCATTTTAAAATAATGCTCTTTTTAAGCCTCTTCCAAATAACACCTTCTTATATAAATTTAAATATTCATATAACCTTAAATATGCTTTAATTCCATGTATGTGAAAAATTTTCCCTTTTAATATAGGTACCTCAAGACACAATTTCCATAATAAGTCTTTAATTTGTTTGTTTGTTTGTTTGTTTTGGGCACTAGGGATTGAACTCAGGGGCACTCAACCACTGAGCCACATCTCCAGCCCTATTTTATGTTTTATTTAGAGACAGGATCTCACTGAGTTGCTTAGTGCCTCGCCATTGCTGAGGCTGGTTTTCAACTCACAATTCTCTAGTCTGTTTAATTTTTTAAATCAGTAAAATATAAGTAAAATTGTCATCAATAAATAAAAAGAATACAGGAAGTTAATAAATTTCTGGGGGTTCCAAGATGGCGACCTAGAGAGAGGCCGCGGTCAGTCTCTCCAGAACACGAGATTGAAGTTGTGGAAATACCATTTCCCATCCAGCTTCTGGATATCATCCTAGCAGGAATTGCACTTGCACGTGTACGCAGGGCCACTAGGCAGCAGCAATTGCCACAAGCAGCGTGACTTCAGCAGCAAGCAGCGGCGGAGCCCCAGCTCAGGGCTTGCCCCAGGTGGGGAATGCTTCTACACGGGGTACCTGGCTCCAGTGCCCACCCAACCATGCAGGGCCCCTAGCAGTTTCTCCTGTGGACACACAGCCCCAGCTACTAGCCACTGGGGAGCCCAAATTCAGGATAAGAGTTGCTCCAGAGACCCCAGCAGAAACAGCCCTGCCCAAGGGCGGCCTAGGCCTGTCCCAGTTCTTCTCCAGAGTTCCTGTGCACCAGCAGGAGCTGCAGAGGGCCCAGATCTGCCCGCAGGAACCCCCACGGGAGTCCAGCCAACGGGAGACCAGGGACTGCTACCTCGAGCCACTGGGGAGACCAAACTCAGGGTAAGAGTCCCCACAGAGACCCTAGCATGAGGCAGCCCTGCCCAAGGGCAGCCTGGGTCCACCCCAGTTCTACTCCAGAGTTCCTGGGGTCCAGAAAGAGCTACAGAGGGCCCAGATCCACACTCAGGAAACTCCACGGGTGTCCAACTAAGGGTTGACCAGAGTCTGATTGCTACCAGCCACAGAGGAATGCACACCCAGGGTAAGAGTGGCCTCCAGAGATCCCAGCATGAAGAGGCCCCACCCAAGTGTGCTCTGGGCCCACCTCAGTTCCGCTCCAGAGTTCCTGTGGTCAGGCAAGACAGAAGGCCCAATACCGCCCTTAAGGAATGCCAGGGGTGCCCAGTTGAAGGCAGACCAGAGCCTGCTAGCCTCCAGCCCCAGGGGAGCTCACACTCACTGTAAGAGTCGCACACAGACTCTCCAGCTTGTGACCCTGCCTAAGTGAGACCTGGGTCCACCTCTAGTTCCGCTCCAGAGTTCCAGTTCACCAGCAGGAGTGCAAGAGAGGGACAAAACAGCCCTAAGGGGCCGCCTCAGGAGCCCAGCCAAGGCCACTCCCACTGCCCTCTAGAGGTATGTCCACTACCTCCGCCACCAACTTTAGTGACAGTAGTGCCTATCTGGGGACACTGGGAGAAAAGAAGTGGATCCAAGGTGAGACACAGGTAATCTGCACTGTCAATACAAGATTATAGGATAGAAGCCGCAATACCTCAGATTGGTATTTCAAGAAAGGAAGATACACAATCAAAATGAAAAAACAAGGGAAGAAAGTGCCCCAAATAAACCTGGATACCACTGTAACAGAATCCACTGACAGAACAGTTGATGAAATGTCAGAGAAAGATTAAGAATGTACATAATTAAAATGATCAGTGAACTAAAGAATGACATAAGTGAACAATTACAGGCAAAAATTGATCAAACCAACAAAGAAATAGGAGACAAAATAAAGGCAACCATCGATCATTCTAACAAAGGCATAAGAGGCAATTACAAGTAGCAAAAGTTTACTTTAAGAAAGAGCTAGAGATCATGAAAAAAAAAATCAGAAATTCTTGAAATGAAGGAAACAATAAACCAAGTAAAAAACTCTATAGAAAGCATCATCAGCAGACTAGACCACCAGGAAGACAGAACCTTGGATAATGAATACAAGATATACAGTCTTGAAAATAAACCTGACCATACAGAGAAGATGGTAAAAAATCATGAACAGAACATACAAGAAATATGGGACTGCATCAAAAGACCAAATCTAAGATTTATTGGGATTGAAGAAGGCACAGAATTTCAAACCAAAGGAATGCACAATCTCTTCAATGAAATAATATCAGAAAATTTCCTAAGTATGAAAAATGAAATGGAAAATCAAATACAAGAGGCTTACAGGACACCAAACGTACAAAATTTCAACAGCTCTACACAGAGGCACATTATAATGAAAATGCCCAACATACAGAATAAGGATAGAATTTTAAAGGCCGCAAGAGAGAGGAGACATATAAGGAGAGACCAATTCATATATCAGCAGATTTTTCAACCCAGATACTAAAAGCCAGGAGATCATGGAATAACATATTCCAAGCCCTGAAAGACAATGGATGCCATCCAAGAATCCTATATCCAGCAAAATTGACCTTCAGATTCGATGACGAAATAAAAACCTTCCATGATAAAAAAAAGTTAAAAGAATTTATAGCAAGAAAGTCTGCACTACACAGCATTCTTGGCAAAATATTCCATGAGGAGGAAATGATAACCAACAATGAAAATTTAAAAAGAGAGGAACTACACTAGAGGAAAGACCATTCAAAAGAGAAGACAACTCAAGGTAAAAACCCAAAACAAGCCAAAATGACCGGAATTGCAAATCATATTTCAATAATAACCCTGAATGTAAATGGCCTAAATGCACCAATTAAAAGACATAGACTGACAGACTGGATTAAAACAAAAGACCCAACAATATGCTGTCTTCAAGAGACTCATCTCACAGGAAAAGACATCCACAGACTGAAAGTGAAAGGGTGGGAAAAAACATATCACTCACATGGACCCCGCAACAAGTAGGAGTTTCCATCCTCATATCAAATAAAGTGGACTTCAAACCAAAGATGGCAAAAAGAGATAAAGGTCATTTCATACTTCTTACAGGAATCATACATCAACAAGACATAATAATCATAAGTATCTATGCCCCAAATAATGGAGCTTCTACGTATATCAAACAAATCCTTCTCAAATACAAGAATCAGATAGACCACAACACAATAATACTTGAAGATTTTAACACAGCTCTCTCACCATTGGATAGATCTTCCAAACAAAAACTTAATAAAAAACCATAGATCTCAATGAACTATCAATAATTTAGACTTAACAGACATATATAGAGTGTTCCATCCATCAACGAGCAAATACACTTTTTTCTCAGCTGCACATGGATCCTCTTCCAAAATAGATCATATGTTATGTCACAAAGCCAGTCTTAGCAAATACAAAAAAATAGAGATTCTACCCTGTATCCTATCTGACCACAATGGAATAAAATTACAAATCAATGACAGATTAAAAAATAGAAACTATTCCATCACCTGGAAACTAAATAATATGCTATTGAATGATGCATGGATAACAGAAGACATCAAGGAAGAGATTAAAAAAATTCTTAGAAGCAAATGAAAACTCCAGTACAACATATCAAAATCTTTGGGATGCCCTGAACACAGTGCTAAGAGGAAAGTTCACAGCACTAAATTCATTCATTAGAAGAAGTAAAAGTCAACAAATAAATGAATTGACCCTTCATCTCAAAGCCTTAGAAAAGGAAGAACAAATTAACACCAAAAGAAGTAGAAGACAGGAAATAATCAAAATTAGGGCTGAAATCAATGAAATTGAAACAAAAGAAACAATTCAAAAAATCGACAAAACAAAAAGCTGGTTCTTTGAAAAATTAAACAAAATTGACAAACCCTTAGCCACCCTAATGAAAAGGAGGAGGGAGAAAACCCAAATTACTAAAATTCGAGATGAAAAAGGAAATATCATGACAGACACTACTGAAATACAGAGGATAGTTAGAAAACTATTTTGAAAATTTATACTCCAGTAAAATAGAAAACGCTGAAGACGCTGACAATTTTCTAGAGGCATATGACCTACCCAAACTGAACCAAGAGGACATACACAACTTAAACAGATCAATGTCAAGCAAGGAAATAGAAGATGCCATCAAGAGCCTGCCAACCAAGAAAAGCCCAGGTCCAGATGGATTCTCAGCAGAGTTCTACGAGACTTTCAAAGAAAAATTAATACCAATTCTCCTCAAACTATTTCATGAAATAGAAAATGAGGGAACCCTTCCAAACTCATTCTATGAGGCAAGTATCACCATGATTCCAAAACCAGACAGAGACACATCAAAGAAAGAAAACTTCAGACCAATATCCCTGATGAACATAGATGCAAAAATTCTCAATAAAATTCTGGCAAATTGCATACAAAAACATATCAAAAAAATAGTGCACCATGATCAAGTGGGGTTCATCCCAGGGATGCAAGGTTGGTTCAACACACGGAAATCAATTAATGTAACACACACATCAATAGACTTAAAGATAAGAATCATATGATTTTGTCAATCGATGCAGAGAAGGCATTTGACAAAGTACAACACCATTTATGCTCAAAACACTAGAAAAACTTGGGATAGTAGGAACATACCTCAACATTGTAAAAGCCATCTATGCTAAGCCTAAGGCCAACATCATCCTAAATGGAGAAAAATTGGAATCATTCCCTCTGAAAACGGGAAGTAGACAGGGACGCCCTCTCTCACCACTGCTATTCAACATAGTCCTTGAAACACTAGCCAGAGCAATTAGACAGATGAAAGAAATTAAAGGGATATGAATAGGAAAAGAAGAACTCAAACTATCATTATTTGTGGACGACATGATTCTATACTTAGAGGATCCAAAAAATTCTACCAGAAAACTTTTAGAACTAATAAATGAGTTCAGCACAGTAGCAGAATATAAAATCAACACCCACAAATCAATTGCATTTCTATACATCAGTGATAAACCCTCTGAAAGAGAAATTAGGAAAACTATCCCATTCACAATAGCCTCCAAAAAAATAAAATACTTGGGAATCAATTTTAAAAAAGAGGCGAAAGACCTCTACAATGCAAACTACAAGACACTGAAGAAAGACATTGAAGAAGACCTTAGAAGATGGAATAATCTCCCATGCTCCTGGATAGGCAGAATCAATATTGTCAAAATGGCCATACTTCCCAAAGCAATATATAGATTCAATGCAATCCAAATTAAAATCCCAATGTCATTCCTTATAGAAATGGAAAAGGCAAACATGAAATTCATTTGGAAGAATAAGAAACCCATAATAGCCAAAGCAATCCTTACCAAGAAGAGTGAAGCAGGAGGCATCACAATACCTGACCTCAGATTATACTACAAAGCTATAGTAACAAAAACAGCATGGTACTGGCACCAAAATAGACATATAGACCAATGGTATAGAATAAAAGACACAGAAATGAACCCACTTACATACAGTTACCTTATACTAGATAAAGGAGCTAAACATGTACACTGGAGAAAAGATGGCCTGTTCAACAAATGGTGCTGGGAAAACTGGAAATCAATATGCAGCAAAAGGAAACTAAACCCCTCTCTCTCACCATGCACAAAATTCAACTCAAAGTGGATCAAGGATCTGGGAATCAGACCAGAGACCCAACGCCTAATAGAAGAAAAAAAAGGCCCAAATCTTCATCATGTCGGATCAGGACCATACTTCCTTAACAAGACTCCTATAGCACAGGACGTAAAATCAAGAATCAACAAATGGGATGGATTCAAACTAAAAAGCTTCTTCTCAGCAAAAGAAATAATCAATGAAGTGAACAGAGAGCCGACATTCCGGGAACAAATCTTTGCCACACACACATCCGATAGAGCACTAACCTCCAGGATATATAAAGAACTCAAAAAGCTTATCACCAAAAAAACTAACAACCCAATCAATAAATGGGCCAAAGAGATGAACACAAACTTCACAGAAGAAGATATACCATCCATCAACAGACATACAAAAAAATGTTCAACATCTCTAGCAATCAGAGGAATGCAAATCAAAACTGCCCTAAGATTTCATTTCATACCAGTGAGAATGGCAACTATCAAGAATACAAACAACAACACGTGTTGGCGAGGTTGTGGGGAAAAAGGCACGCTCATACATTGCTGGTGGAACTGCAAATTGGTAAAACCAATCTGGAAAGCAGTATGGATATTCCTTAGAAAACTTGGAATGGAACCACCATTTGAGCCTGCTATCCCTCTCCTCGGTCTATACCCAGAAGACTTAAAAACAGCATACTACAGTGCTGCAGCCACTTCAATGTTTATAGCAGCTCAATTCACAATAGCTAAACTGTGGAACCAACCAAGATGCCCTTCCATAGATGACTGGATAAAGAAACTGTGGTATATATACACAATGGAATATTACTCAGCAATAAGAGAGAATAAAATTATGGCATTTGCAGGTAAATGGATGGAGTTGAAGAATATCATGCTAAGTGAAGTAAGCCAATCTCAGAAAACCAAATGCTGAATGTACTCATTAATAAGTGGATGCTGATCCATAACATGGGGAAGGACATGGGAACAATGGTGGATCTCTGTTCACAGGAGTATAAGGGGGGAGGGGGCATGGGGACAGTAAAGGTGGTGGAATATGTTGGTCATCATAGCCTTAACTTTATGTATGACTACATATATGTTGTGATTCTATACAACTTAGAACTAGAGAATTGACATGTTATCCTCTATCTATGTACAATGAATCAAATTGCACTCTGCTAACACGTAAGCCTAACTAGAATAAATAAATATGAAAAAAAATAAAATAAATTTCTAATGCTACTGTATTTATAGTCATTGAGCCAACTAAAAAATCTTTTTTCCAACACTCTGTAGGTTACCCAGCCAAAATTGTCACAATCATAACAAAGTTAATACCTAGGCAATAGGCCCATCCTGATAAGCACCACGCCTACAATTGCTTGAAATATAAACGGAATGTGCAAACATGCATTACATTCACGCAGGCACCATACGGCTCTAGAATCTGATGCTTATGTTATCATTTGGGAAACCTATAATTATAGCCTAAGTCCATGCTTCATTTGTCTTTGGAATACATTTTCATATTAACTTTATATGGGAACCAGGCAGGATGCTCTAAGCTGCAAGCTGCAGAAAACATAACTAAAAGTGGCTAAAACAATCAAGACATTTATCATCTTGTTAGAAATTCCAGAGCAAGTGTAATATGAATTTGCATTTGAGAATATTCTGTTCTGTTAGATGAATACATTTGAGGTTTATAAAAAATATAGAAAAACCCTTTAAAACATTTTAAGTATAGATGAGTAGTTAGTAAGCAAAATTTTGTTAGATGTGGGCAGAATTCGTAGAATGTTATTACTTCATAGTAAGATCTCCTATGTATTACCCATTTACAGACAGTAATGGATGCTCAAGGGAAAACTAATATATCCATTAGACACCCAGGTAATAAATATTCATAATATACTAAATAAGCAAGAGACATTTAACATCCAGGATACACTAAATGTGCATACACAATCAATATTCATGAGGTCTTAGTTCAATCACCCACTGGTGCTACCCAAGGTTTCTCAGTTTCAACCTTGTTGACATTTTAGGCCAGGTTATTATTTTGTCTTGGGAAGCTATCTTATGCATTACAATATATTTAGCATTATAGCATATCTATATTTAAGGTAGAAATATAGTGCCTTTTACACACTAGATACCAGTACAGCTCTAGCACATCCCAGTTATGACAATAAAAATGTCTCCAGACATAACTAATTGTACACTGGGAGAATCACTCTGGTTAAGAGCAACTGCTAACATATGATCTCTGTCCAAGAATCACAAATAAAACTCATGAGTGTTTGTTAGATTAATTGGCATGCTACAAGCTGCTGACCAGGCATACTTGTCCAGTGTCTTTCAGATATAGCAAGTGGGTGCCACTAGTTCAGGGCACCTGCTATCTGTGAGACTTGTCCAAATCTCAACTCTGATCCTTATAACCACATTATCAGTGAGGAAGACAGGTGTAGCAGAGAAACAGGATATATGAACACTGGATACTCCAGGATTAGCAGGCATGGTCCTTCTCACCCCCTGTACCCTATCCTAAATATAAGACAAGCCCATCTCTTTCCTCTTGTTTCTCACAGTGTGCTTAAGTCGATTTAGCAAACTGTGAGTTGAGGATCTGAACTCGGTTTGTGAAAGTTTTCTGCCTCCTGACTTCTTAAAAAGCTCTCCTGGTAGCATACCAGGAGGCTACCATTGCATCAAAGTAAATTTCCCACATCAAGGCACTTCAAGGGCTGGTTCATGTGGGAGTTTAGCACCAATTAATGCAACAAAGAATATGTTCAACTTTCTGCTCTGCCATCAATCAGTGTGGTGGCTGACCTGTTCTCTTAATTGGCTCTTCTCATGACCTTAACATAGCTGTTGTAATTCAAAATATCTCATGAAGATAAAAAATATCCCATGGTTAAAAAAAAAAAAAGTCTTGTATTTCTTTAAAAGAATGAGCGAACACTTCATAAAAAGCACCTAGCACACCTAGCATTCATCTCTAGTATCTTATGCAAGAATTACATTACATGACCACAGTTAAATCAATCCTTTGACAAGGACATTTGTCTCTGAACAATCAAGATTCAGCTTCCTGGCCTCCTGTGAACAGCCTGACTACTCAAGAGAGTTGAACAGTATTAGGGGAAAGATGGGCAATGGAGAGAAGAGCTATTGTATAGCCATTCATCAGCTGACTTTTTTCTTCTTTCATGATTATGTCACATATTTCACAAATTTCCAAAGGCTTCTGACAAAATAGTGAAGCAGAACAG
The DNA here is from genome assembly GCA_004024805.1 of Geosciurus inauris. Lineage (NCBI taxonomy): Eukaryota > Metazoa > Chordata > Mammalia > Rodentia > Sciuridae > Geosciurus > Geosciurus inauris. The sequence continues at coordinate 34,317 of PVHX01009996.1, read as the reverse complement.
TGGAGACCTGCCTCTAATAAAACTAGTAATTGCTCCAGCATCCACATTGCACCCTGTTAACCAAGACCAGACCCCAAACAAGCCCACAGCCAAAATAGAAGAGATGGCAGCCAGAGTTTGGCAAAAGACTGTTCCCTGGCCTTGCTACCACTCTGAAACAACTGCCCCAGAAGTGGGAGAGAAATAATACCACAGAGAGGCAATGTTTATTAGCACACCCAGCCAGGTTCCTCCTCTGGGGAATCTGAAAGAGTAAATGCAGGGGAAAAAAAGCCCTTCACCTGATGAAAGGAAGTGAAGCAGAAAGACAGAAATACACAGAGAGTTGAGAGAAATTGATTTGGACCAGTAGTGAATACAAGAGTTAAAGCCCCAAATCTCTGCAGCTGAAGTCTATGAACCCAAAACAGCCTATTCCTACTGTTGGGCATCCCTGGGATCCTATCACCATCACTGTCACTAGAGTGAATCCCCATTAAGGAGCCAGCATGAATGAATTCAAAAGCACCTAAGCAAAACACTCCACAAAGGATAGCAGTTGTAACAGTAGTAATAGCAATAATAATTTTTTAGAAAACTTTTTTAAGTCTTCCAGGTTTTCAAATTTTAAGGGAACATTTTCCTTTGAATTATAAAGTCTAGGCATTAAGAGAGCATGAGTCACTGCAGGAATGTAATTACAGCAAAGAAAAACACTCTGATGGGGAATTAGGCAGCTATTTCAACCAAGTTTCTGTATCTACAAGTATTGCTAGGACAGGCTCTATGTAATTTAAACCAAAAACAGCCCATGCAATTTGGTTTTGTTTGTTTGCAGTATTGTGAAAGTATGCTAAGTATTGTTATTTTAATTATTAGGCTGAAAAACCTCCTATTTAAAATGCCACTGTTCCTTCTACTGAACCATAAAATCCTCCCAAATTCCTTCAAGTCTGAAAACACAAGTAAATCTCTTGAAGCCTCCTGAAGTAGATATAATCAAACTACCTGCTGTTCCTTTCCTTAGAACGCCTTTATGTCTTGGTAAGCGAGGATCTTCTTATAGCATTTTAAGTGAAGAAAAACAGAGGATCTCCTTAGCATACAGGAAGTTTTACTTCACTGTAAGTGGATAAGGTAGAATTTCACTCTATGCTAACAGCTTATTCAATACTGATGTGTGTGAATGCTTCTTTGTGACCTTTGAAAGACAGAAATAAAACCATTTTCAACCAAATTCTAAAGGCCACTCATTTTCTAAAGGGAGAGATGGTTTTATAAGTAAAAATGTATTCTGACCCCCTCCCAACACTTTCTTTTCACTTGCATTACACAAGAAACCTGGAATTAGCAAAACAAATAAAATGTAAACATTTTCAGTCATAATAATGATTATCCTTTGTCTAGTGAGCAACTCATGAATCAGAGGCAGCTAGTAGAGTACAAAAGTTTTGGAGTACATTTGATTTTTCCATCTAACCTCTGCCATTTTGTAGCTATATAACATTGGTCAAGTTATTTAGCCATTATGAACATGATTTGCCATGACTAAAATGGACATCATAAAGTTGGTATGGTATTAAATCAAAATATAAGTACTACCAATAACTATTGACCCTACTTCAATTTTTTCACTGCCATTCACCTCTGTCTTTTCCACATAAGCTAGTTGACATTCCATGATCCATAATGACAATCGCCCAGTACACACATTTGAAACTTCCTCTTTGTACCTCTCCATTGTACTAACTTGGCTAAACATAAACTGTGGTAAAACTTAACGCTTCTATAAATCAAAGTCTAACACCAAGAAACAGAACATCTGAGTGATCACAGGTTCAACTTAGTTATAAACAGATCCCTCAACACAACATTGCCCCTAAGCGCAGTACATTCTAATCTCTTACTCTGAGAAGACCCTTCTGAACTTCTCTCTCTGTAAATTTTCAGAGTGGTCCTGCATCACTGGCCTCTAATGATGACCTGACTTTTTTATATTTACTGAGAAAATGGGAACAGATGAGCACTGCCTCATCTTTCCAATCTACCTACATCCCTGTTTCTGAGTCAGTCTCTACTAGGATGTTGAACAGGCATCTCAAACTCAATATATTTAATGCATAACTCTCCTAACCAAATCCCGGTATTCAAGTTGATATTCAAAAATGTATCCTAATAATTCAACTGTAAAGAAAACTAGAGCCGGGCGTGGTGGCTCAAGCCTGTAATCCCAGCACTTAGGGAGGCTGAGACAGGAGAATCGTGAGTTCAAAGCCAGCCTCAGCAATGGCGAGGTGCTAAGCCACTCAGTGAGACCTTGTCTCTACATAAAACACAAAATAGGGCTGGGGTTGTGACTCAGTGGTCGAGTGCCCCTGACTTCAATCCCCAGTACCAAAAAAAAGAAAAAGAAAACTAGGGGACATCACCTTAACCAAACAATCCTCATAGTGAAAATCACCAGTAATGGAACAAACCAAAACCAAAATGTGCTTCTGACATGAAACACTAAGAAGGACATATTATTTACAATATTCACAATAAAATGCATAAGAAAGCAACCAACAAGCGAACAACAACAAAAAAACCTGATCTTGCAATAATTTTCAAAGAAACAGCCTCAGAACTAAGATCAGATCAAAGGTGCTACCAACAAAATATCACCTCAAGGTAACAAATCCAGTCAAGGCTGTGGCTGTACAACCTTTTGCTAAGATCTTAGGAAGATATAAGGCTGTTTCATCAAGACCATATCATCTATCTAAAAGAGTTTCTGAGATTCATAAAGCCATCTCCTTAGCAAGATAAAAGGGTTTCTAAGGATTGTGTGTGTGCGTGAGCATGTGTGTTTCTGGGAATCAACACAGGGTGTCACACATGCTAGGCAAGTGCTCTACCAATGAGCTACATCTCCAGGGCCCCTGAATCTTAAAGGTACAACTCATAGAATTAAGAATCTTGAGGGTATTATCCCCACAGAACTTTAACTCACAGTACAGCATAGATATGAGCCTACTGCAAAAAGACTTGCAGATGTAGTTTTAACTAATAGGGTAAATGCAAATGAGATTCACATGACACTGTCAAGCTTTTAAGAGAATTACATCACTAGATTCACCAATAGCTTGGACCAAAATGGACAGTTAGTTCAACCCTTTTACAGTCTTTAAAGCAAGTCTAGAAATTTACTTAACATGAAGGCTGGGACACTTATGGAAAGAAATTATGACTCAGAGAGTAGAGCCAAGAACCACAAAAAGCACTATTTCCAGGAAGCAGAACAAAGCCTTAATCAACACACATTCCTTTTCCCCTAGACCTGGGGAGGAGGTGGGGATTGCTGGGGGGCGAGGATTGCTGACATACCTATCTCATTATCAGAATTTCAATGGACCAGTGACTACTTGGTAGTTCCTGCAGTCACTCTGTCTCTCTCTCTCCTGCATCTTGAGTGTGTGGTGAATAGATAACTTTTCTTTTCATTTCAAAGGTCTGTACTGTACCCATGTTGTCCCTACCCTTCCCCATGCAAGTAGCTTTATTCACACTTAAGCCAGATTGAGATGATGAGAACCTGAACCTTAAGTTTTCTCCTGATGCTACAATGAAATGAGACATTTCAGGGGTCTTTGAGGGAATCCAGTATATTTTGCATATCTGAAAATTGTGAATGATTTGTGGCCAAAGGATGAGTTATGGATGATTAAAGACACCTACAAATTCTTTGTCACTCTCATGCAAAGTACAGACCATTTCTCCTCCCTTTGAACCTGAGCTGACCCTCATACAAAAAGGCAGAAATGATACCATGTAACATCTGAGATCTAAAACTCTCCTTTTTTGAATCCAACCACCATGCTGTCAGAAGGTATAAGCAACCACATACAAAAAGATTCATGTATTTTTGGAGGAGAACCAAGTCCCTAGCTGACAAATCCACTTGAATTCCCAATGAATGCTGGCAACAATTTCAAACCATGTGATGGAGGCCATCTCACATCTTCCAGACATAATAGTGCACCAGCTAAAATGGCAAGAAGTGTAACTATCCAGTCAACCCACAAAACTATGCAAAATATTACACTGCAAAGCAATAGACTGATCTTGCCTTCCTATTCTAACATTCAATGATTGTTATATTGCACAAAATTAACACTGTGTTTTCTTTAGAGCAGTCTCCAGATGTTTAATGTACTTTATGGGGGATAATATAATTTAAAAAAATAAAAATTTCAACTATGATTATTATCCATCCAGTGAAAATAGGAAAAAACCCATAGGTCATGGGTAACAATGAAAATCAAACATTTCATTAGGTGTTTCATTTATGAATTTATCCAAGAAAAGAACTCATAAAATGTAAGTTTTAAGGAGGATGCAAACTTCTGCTGGACATGGTGGCACATGCCTGTAATCCCAGCTATTCAGGAGGCTGAAGCAGGAGGATCACAAGTTCAAGGCCAGTATGGTCCACTTAGTGAGACCATGTCTCAAAATGAAAAGGGCTTTACCAGCTCAGTGGTAAAGCACCCCTGGTTTCAATCCCCAGTACAATCAATCAATCAATCCAAGTTTCATTTTTACTTAAGAAGAATAAGAAAATTTTAGTTTAGAAACTTTTTTTAAAAAAAGAAAAAACTCTTCTCCATTCTATGTACCTCTCCCCTAACTTACTACCAATAATTCATCTTCTTTTATTTTCTTACTATCTCTAATCAAAAACTAACCTTATAGATCCTTTGGCAAAGTAATATCTTGCTGAGATTCTCTCTACAGAAAATGGATAAAGGTCCCTGGACCTTCATACCACTGAATATTAACCACCCATCTCCTTCATCCTTTATGCCAAAACTGTTACCTATTTCCTCAGCATGTAATAACCAGTATTTAAAACTCCTATTTTTGTTTAAACTACATTAAAATGAAATGACAAAAGAGAAATAAAAGCTTATCCACAATCTACTTTTTGGATGAAAAATTCATTTTATTACTTTCTAATCTGTAAACATAAAAATTCCCTTCCTGCTTTATTTATGCACATACAAGGGATTTTCTGTACACACTTGTTCTGAAAGGTGAGGCTATTTTAGTTATGTTCTGTTGAGTAAGTCACAATCTGATGAAACTAGATAGGGGGCTTTCCATTTGTATGTTAGGACTCAGGCCCTTAGAGTGAATGTGTTTAGGGGAGATGAGCACCATTGTTCATCTTAGCTCTTATTCACAGGCTACATATGTATTCATAATAAATGAAAGGTTTCCAAGCTTGGGTTTGCAGCAGAATCGCAAGATTATAAAGACAAAAAGCCAGAGCACCCTCAAACCTGATAAATCAGAATCTCCTAGATTTATTCTGATATTTTTTTAAATGTCATCAGGACATGAACGTATAATCAAATCAACAGTTTACAAGAGTCTAATAAATTTCTATTAACATACAATGATGCGTTGGCATATTCTGATCATTGGGACTCATTATCACTTTTTAAGCTAAAGAAACCATGGAACATAACACAGCAAAGCAACTGAATGGAGCCCTGGTGAAATGCAAGGTGGATTTTCAACAGAGGGGGACATGTTCCTTTTCAACACAGCTAAATCAAGGATTAACTTTCAAAGAAGAAAATTGATGGACTTACTTCAAAATTGACTTAGATTTCCTATGAGTATCCTAGGAATAGGAGATTTTGGTATTTTAAAAAATGTTGAACTTTGTTCAAATAAATTCTTTATATTTGCTGGAGATTCCAAATTTTATAATTTTAATTACTTAAAACTTGAACTCAGCAAGACAGAACTAGCTTCAAGATTTCTCTATAAATTACTAACTGCCTACTAAGCATCTTTGTATCCTTTTTTCTCCTTCTTTTTCACATTTATATTCTGGAGCAAGACCATATCCCTTGATCAGACTCCATCACCAGAAATCCAGAAAGCTATGTGCTCAAAGTAAAACTGCTTCCCACACCCACCTGCATGACCCCTGGAGCAGAAATCAAGTGAGAGTCCCAAATCTGCCTGTTCCTGGCAAGAGAGCACCTACCACCTACCCGCCACCAACACTCACAGCCTCATCATGTTGATCTGCTTTAGAATGTCAAGACTGATCTAATCAGGGCCTTTATTTCAGTTTATGTCCGTCACTGTAAAAAGCTAGACTCCCAAGTCACTCCTCATCTCCAGCCTCTGTCCTCTTCTCTCACAATTGAGAACCTCCAGATACCCTTTGATAATGCTTTTTTTGAACTCACATATGACAATTAGCAAAATCTCTTATTTTCTTTTTTTTTAAATTTATTTGTTCTAATTAGGTATACATGACAGCAGAATGCATTTTGATGCATTGTACAGAATGCCGCACAACTTTTCATTTCTCCGGTTGTACACAATGTAGCATTGTACCATATGTGCAGTCATACATGTATCTAGGGTAACGATGCCCCTCTCATTCCACCATCTTTCCTGCCCCTATGTCCCTGCCCTCTCATCCCTCCCCTTGACTAAAGTTCCTCCATTCTCCCCCACTCCCCATTATGGATCGACATCCATTTATCAGAGAGAATATTCAGTCTCTTGATTTTGGGATTGGCTTACTTCACTTAGCATGATATTCTCCAACTCCATTCATTTACCTGAAAATGCCATAACTTTATTCTCTTTTAATGCAGACTAATATTCCATTATGTATATGTACCACAGTTTCTTTATCCATTCATCTATCGAAGAGCATCTGGCTTGCTTCCACACTTTTGCAAATGTGAATTGTGCTGCTATAAACATTGAAGTGGCTGAGTCACTGTGGTGTGCTGTTTTTAAGTCTTTAAGGTATAGGCCAAGGAGTGGAATAGCTGGATCAAATGGTGGAACCATTCCAAGTTTTTAAAGAAATCTCCATACTGCTTTGCAGATTGGTTGCACCAGTTTGAGGTCCCACCAGCAATGTTTCAGTGTGCCTTTTTCACCACATCCTCGGCAGCACTTATTGTTGCTGGTATTTTGGATAGCTGCCATTCTGACTGGGGTGAGATGAAATCTGAGAGTAGTTTTGATTTGCATTTCTCTAATGGCTAGAGATGTTGAACATTTCTTCATATATTTGTTTACTGATTGTATATCCTCTTCTGAGAGGTTTCTATTCAGCTCCTTAACCCATTTATTGATTGGGTTTTTTTTTGTTATTTTTGTTTTGTTTTTTTTTTTTTTGGTGTTAAATTTTTTGAGTTCTTTATATATCCTAGAGATCAGTGCTCTATCTGATGTGCGTGTGGCAAAAATTTGCTCCCACAATGTAGGCTCTCTGTTCACCTCATTGATAGTTTCTTTTGTTGAGAAGAAGCTTTTTAGTTTAAGTCCATCCCATTTATTAATTCTTGCTTTTATTTCTTGTGCTTTTGGAGTCTTGTTAAGGAATTCAGGGCCTAATCCAACATGATGAAGATTTCGACCTACTTTCTTCTCAATTAGATGCAGGGTCTCTGGTCTAATTCCTAGGTCTTTCATCCACTTTGAGTTGAGTTTTGTGCATGGTGAGAGGTAGGGGTTAATTTCACTTTACTGCATATGGATTTCCAGTTTTCCCAGCACCATTTGTTGAAAAGGCTATCTTTTCTCCAATGTATGTTTTTGGCACCTTTGTCTAGTATGAGATAGCTGTATTTATGTGCATTACTCTCTGTGTCTTCTATTCTGTACCATTGGTCGACATGTCTATTTTGGTGCCAGTACCATACCATTTTTGTTACTATAGCTTTGTAGTAAAGTTTAAGGTCTGGAATTGTGATGCCTCTTGCTTCACTCTTCTTGCTCAGGATAGCTTTGGCTATTCTCGGTCTCTTATTTTTCCAAATGAATTTCATGATTGCCTTTTCTAGAAAGGACTTTGGGATTTCAATTGGGATTGCACTGAATCTGTATAGTGCTTTGGGTAGTATGGCCATTTTAATAATATTGATTCTGCCTATCCAAGAAGATGGGAGGTCTTTTCATCTTCTAAGATCTTCTTCAATTTCTTTCTTTAGTGTCTTGTAATTTTCGTTGTAGAGGTCTTTCACCACTCTTGTTAGATTGATTCTCAAGTATTTTAATTTTTTTGGAGGCTATTGTGAATGGAGTAGTTTTCCTAATTTCTCTTTCAGAGGACTCAATGCTGATGTCTAGAAATGCATTTGATTTATGAATATTGATTTTATATCCTGCAACTTTGCTGAATTCTTTTATCAGTTTTAGAAGTTTCTGGTGGAAATTTTTGGATTCTCTAAGTATAGAATCATGTCGTCTGCAAATAAACAGTTTTGAGTTCTTCTTTTCCTGTTCATATCCCTTTAATTTCTTTCATCTGTCTGATTGCTCTGGCTAGAGTTTCAAGGACTATATTGAATTAGAGTGGTGAGAGAGGGCATCCCTGTCTTGTTCCAGTTTTTAGAGGGAATGCTTCCAATCTTTCTCCATTTAGGATGATGTTGGCCTTAGGCTTAGCATATATTGCTTTAACAATGTTGAGGTATGTTCCTACTATCCCTAGTTTCTCTAGTGTTTTGAACATGAAAGGGTGCTGTATTTTGTCAAATGCTTTCTCTGCATCAATTGATAGAATCATGTGATTCTTATCTTTAAGTCTATTGATGTGATGGATTACATTTATAGATTTCCGTATGTTGAACCAACCTTGCATCCCTGGAATGAACCTCACTTGATCATGGTGCACTAGTTTTTTAATATGCTTTTGTATGTGATTTGCCAAAATTTTATTGAGAATTTTTGCATCTATATTCATCAGGTATATTGGTCTGAAATTTTCTTTTTTTGACATATCTCTGTCTGGTTTTGGAATCAAGGTGATACTTGCCTCATAGAATGAGTTTGGAAGGGTTCCTTCCCTTTCTATTTCATGGAATAATTTGAGGAGTATTGGAGTTAGTTCTTCTTTGTAGGTCTTGTAGAACTCGGCTGAGAATCCATCTGGTCCAGGGCTTTTCTTGGTTGGAAGGCTCTTGACAGCATCTTCTATTTCCTTGCTTGTAATTGATCTGTTTAAGTCATGTATGTCCTCCTGGTTCAGTTTGGGTAGGTCATATGTCTCTAGGAATTTGTCGGTGTCTTCAGGGTTTTCTATTTTACTGGAATATAAGTTTTCAAAGTGGTTTCTGATTATCCTCAGTATTTCAGCAGGGTTTGTTGTGATATTTCCTTTTTCATCACAAATTTTAGTAATTTGGGTTTTCTCTCTCCTTCTTTTTGTTAGGGTGGCTAAGGGTTTGTCAATTTTGTTTATTTTTTCAAAGAACCAGCCTTTTGTTTTATCAATATTTGAATTGTTTCTTGTGTCTCAAATTGATTGATTTCAGCCCTGATTCTAATTATTTCCTGTATTCTCCTTCTTTTGGTATTACTTTGTTCTTCTTTTTCTAGGGCTTTGAGTTGTAGTGTGAAGTCATTGATTTGTTGACTTTTATATCTTTGAATATATGAGCTTAATGCAATGAACTTACCTCTTAGCACTGCCTTCATAGTGTCCCAGAGATTTTGGTATATTGTATCAGAGTTCTCATTTACCTCCAAGAATTTTTTTATCTCTTCCCTGATGTCTTCTGTTACCCATGCATTGTTCAATAGTAAATTATTGAGTCTCCAGGTGTTGTAGTGGTTTATTTTTTTAAACTGTCATTAATTTCTAGTTTCAGTCCATTATGGTCAGATAGAATGCAGGGTAGTATCTCTATTGTTTTGTATTTACTGAAACTTGCTTTGTGGCATAGCATATGATCTATTTTGTAGAAGGATCCATGTGCTGCTGAGAAAAATGTTTATTTGCTTGGGGAAGAATGGAATATTTTATATATATATATAAAATATATATATATATATCTGTTAAGTCTAGACAGATATATATATATATCTGTTAAGTCTAGATATATATATATATATATATATATATATATCTGTTAAGTCTAGACCATTGATTGATCTATTAAGTCTTATAGATTCTTTGTTTAGTTTTTATTTGGAAGACCTATCCAGTGGTGAAAGAGTTGTGTTGATGTCACCTAATACTATTGTGTTGGGGTCTATTTGGTTCTTGAATTTGAGAAGGGTTTGTTTGACAAACATGGCTGCCCCATTGTTTGGGGCATAGATGTGTTATGTCTTGTTGATGTATGATTCCCTTAAGCAGTATGAAATGACCTTCCTTATCCCTTTTCATTAACTTTGGTTTGAAGTCTACTTTACGTGAAATGAGGATGGAAACTCCTGCTTGTTTACACAGTCCATGTGAGTGATAAATTTTTTTCCATCCTTTCACCTTCAATCTGTGAGTGTCTCTTTCTATGAGATGAGTCTCTTGGAGGCAGCATATTGTTGGGTCTTTTTTTTTTTTTTAATCCAAACTGCCACTCCGTGTCTTTTAATTGCTGAGTTTAGGCCATTGACATTCAATGTTATTATGGAGACATGGTTTGTATTTCCAGACATTTTGGTTTATTCTTAGTTTTTAACTTGACTGGGTTTCTCCTTTGATTGGCCTTTAGTGTAGCTCCTCCCTCTGTAGGTTTTCATTGTTGTTTTTTATGTCTTCCGCATGGAATATTTTACCAAGAATGGCTTTCTTGCTGTGAATTCTTTTAATTTTTGTTTATCTTGGAAGGTTTTTATTTCATCATCAAACCTAAAACTTAATTTTGCTGGATATAAGGTTCTTGGTTGTCATCCGCTGTTTTTTAGCACTTGGTATATGCTTTGCCATGATCTTCTTGCTCTCAGGGTCTGGGTTGAGAAGTCTGCAGTGATCCTAATTGGCTTCCCCCTATATGTAATCTGATTCCTTTCTCTTTTGGCTTTTAAGATTCTCTCCTTATCCTGAATGTTAAGCATTTTCATTATGTGCCTTGGTGTATGTCTGTTGTGATTTTCTACATTTGGTGTCCTGTAAGTCTCTTGAATTTGATTATCCAATTCATTCTTTATATATTGGAAAGTTTTCTGATATTATTTCATTGAATAGATTGCTCATTCCTTTGGTTTGGAATTCTATGCCTTCCTCTATCTCAATAATTCTTAAGTTTGGTCTTTTAATGTTATCCCACAGTTCTTGGATGTTCTGTTCATGGTTTCTTACCGTCTTCACTGTGTGGTCAACTCTGTTCTCAAGGTTAAATATTTTGTCTTCAGTATCTAAGGTTCTGTCTTCCAAGTGGTCTAATCTGTTGGTGATGCTTTCTATTGAGTTTTTAATTTGTTTTATTGTTTCTTTCATTTCAAGGATTTCTGTTTGGTTCCTTTTCAGAATCTCTATCTCCTTATTGAAGTCAGCTTTTACTTCCTGTATTTGCCTATGTATCTCTTTATCGAAATGATCTTTTGCTGACTGGGCTTGCTCTCTTATATCATTCTTTAAGCCACAGAACATTTTAATTATGTACATCCTGAACTCCTTTTCTGTCATTTCTTCTGTTGTACCGACCATGGATTCTAATAATGTAGTATCTTGGTTTTTTTGAGGTACTTTCTTCCCTTGTTTTTTCATGATGTTTGTGTGTCTTTCCTTCTAGCTCTGCTGATCCAAGGTGTTACAGTTTTTACTCCTATGTGGTTATAGTTTCCCTGCTGTGTTTCAATACTTCTCCTTTAAAGGGGAGACCAATATTGATTGATTTCAGTACAAACACTATATAGTTTCAAACCAAGTAGCTCCTAATAGCTCCCAAATACATTTACAGTTTAGTCCCAATATACAACAATTATGAGTTCCTTTAACATCTATTATGTAAACAATAGGTTTGCACAGGGGTCTATAGTTTCTGTTGGTGGGCAAGGGAAACTTGAGGGTGGGGTGTAGGATAGAATGTTGGGGTAGTACAAAGTGAGGCTATGTTTGTTAGATCTTAGCATGAAAAAAGAATCCAAGAGAAGTTGGCTATTACTAGAAAGAGTGACAGAGAGTTGGGAAAGACCAGTAAGGAGGAAAAAAAGAGAGTACAGCTAGTGAGGAGACATGATATTAAGAAAAATAAAACATATGCAAGTGGGAGTTACAAGACTATATAATACCACTCTAGTATACAGTTCAGAAATCCCAGTCTACCATATCCTACTGTATAACAAATACTTGGTTTCACAACTTTTGGGGATTAGAGGGTAGGAAAAGAGTGAGAGAGAAAAGAGGAAAGGAAAAAGAAAGGAAAGAAGAGCAGAGAAATAAAACAAAAAGATCAAACAAGAGGAATATTAGGAGAAAAAGATAAAGGATAAAATAAAAAAATAAGAATAAAAAATAAATAAAAAGTTTCAATGTAAATAAACAGGTATGCTTCCTTTCACCTCCAGTAGGTGGTGTTGTCTGTTGCTTACTGGACTTTCCCCACTGGGTGAAGAATGTTCTGGGTGTGGGTCTTACAAGGAAGCCATCTGCTTCAGCAGCAGGGTGAAGGTCTGGGCCGCTGGTGGAGACGCTGTTTCACGGTGTGCTGTGTTGAAGTCAAAGTTTGTCCCCAGATGCTGTCTGGCGTTCCCTGGTGCAGGAAGTTCTGCCATGTTAGATGGAGATCCGCAAAGAACAGTAGCCAGGGATCCCACGCAGGAGACGTTTGTCCACAGGAGCAGCTGCTAGGGGTCCTGCATGGTTGGGTGGACGCTGGAGCCAGGTACCCCGTGTAGAAGTAGGCCCCGCCCAGCCGGGGCGAATCCTGGGCTCAAGCCCTGGGCTGGGGCTCCATGCCACAGCTGTGTTCTGCAGCTCGCCACTGAAGTCATGCAGTTTGTGGCAATCGCTGCTGCCTGGTGGCCCTGTGTAAACACACGTGAATGAAATTCCTGCAGGGGGATGATGAGCCATAGCATGATGTCAAGAAGCTGGCTGGGAGACAGTATTTCCACTACTTTAAGCTCCAGCCCTGGAGAGACTAGCACGGAGGAGTCTGTCTAGGCTGCCATCTTGGAACTGAATCTCATATACTTGTTGATCGATTATATTTCTTCTTCTGAGAATTGTCTGTTCAGCTCCTTAGCCCATTTATTCCTTGGGTTGTTTGTTTTTTTGGTGTAAAGTTTTTTTGAGTTCTTTATATATCCTGGTGATTAGTGCTCCATCTGATGTGTGTGTGGCAAAAATTTCCTCTCAAAATGTAGGCTTTCTCTTCACCTCATTGATTGTCTCTTTTTGCTGAAAAGACACTTTTTAGTTTGAATCCATCCCATTTATTGATTCTTGATTTTATTTCTTGTGCTTTAGGGGTCTTGTTAAGGAAGACAGGGCCTAATCAGACATGAGGAACATTTGGGCCTACTTTTTCTTCTATAGGTCTGGTGTAATTCCTAGGTCCTTGATCCACTTTGAGTTGAGTTTTGTGCATGGTGAGAGATAGGGGTTTGGTTTCATTTTGCTGCATATGAATTTCCAGTTTTTCCAGCACCATTTGTTTAAGAGGCTATCTTTTCTCCAATGTAAAAGAAGAACTCAAACTATCATTGTTTGCAACAACATGATGTTCTACTTAAGAGGATCCAAAAAATTCCACCAGAAATCTTCTAGAAAAAATAAATGAATTCAGCAAAGTAGCAGGATATAAAATCAATACTTGTAAATCAAATGCATTTCTATACATCAGTGATGAATTCTCTAAAAGAGAAATTAGGAAAACCATCGCATTCACAATAGCCTCAAAACAAAAATAAAATACTTGGGAATTGATCTAACAATAGAGGTGAAAAACTTCTATAATGAAAACTACAGAACACTAAAGAAAGAAATGGAAGAATACCTTAGAAGATGGAAAGACCTCCATGCTCCATGCTCTTGGATAGGTAGAATCAATACTGTCAAAAGGCCCTTACAACCCAAAGTGCTATACATATTCAATGCAATTCCAATTAAAATCCCAACATCATTCATTATAGAAGTAGAAAAATCAATCATGAAATTTATTTGGAAAAATAAGAGACCCAGAATAGCCAAAGAAATCCTTAGCATGAAGAGTAAAGCAGGAGACATCACCAGGCCTTAAACTATACTACAGAACTATAGTAACAAAAATGGCATGGTATTGGCACCAATGTAGACCAATGGTACAAAATAGAAGACACAGAGACAAACCAACATAAATACAGCTATCTTATACTAGACAAAGGCACCAAAAACATACATTGGATAAAAATCCCTTATTTTCAATCTCCTCTTTGAGTATCTCCTTCATTATCTTACTCTGAGAATCAGCTTTTCCTTATAGATACTGTTATGTCTACAGCCTCCACTTAAGGGGGCTTTTTCTAATGGGATTCTAATGGCAGAAGAAGATGTACCCATCTTTCTTCTTATTGCCATGTTGCGCTATTTTCTTTCATTACACTAAAAATTACCCCACTTTGTGTCTCATGTCATCAGAGTACACTACCTACCTATCATCCATCCTTGTAGTCACAAACTCCCAGTCATTTCTCATTATTCCCTGAAAATTTCACATCCTGATTTATGATCACACTCTGCAACACTATTCCTACTGCACTTACTGGTGATTTTGACATCTACTTGAAGAACCTGTTCAATTCTGGCTTCACAGCACATTCACCTCATCTCATTCAATGACCTTCTCCTTTCTCACCTACCTAAAACCATGGTCAACCTTTCACTGACCATAGTCTTAATTTCCAGTCTCTCATTTTTTGACCATCTCTATTCATTCTAGCTTTCTCCTCTACATTCCATTTCCATCTTTTGACCCTGATAAAACCAATAAATCATTGAGCATACTTCCATTTCACTGTGTCTCACCTCCCTCTTAGCTCACTCCCCTCCTTACTCAATTTAAATCACTATTCATTGCTTTTCAAACCTCCCTCTCCATCACCTAACGTATGATATTCATCCAGCCAAACCAATCTTGACTAAAACACTGTTATTTGTTCCACACTTGCTCAGTGCAACTGAATAAAGCTGAAGAGCAGCATATCATCTTGCAAACTATAGTTATTTTATCCTAATGGACAGTAAACTCGAGTAGTCCCTTAAAGCTACCTGACAATCACATACCATTTTACTAGAACATTCACTTCCTACTGTTTCTCAATATATTCCATGTCTTCTCCTCTCTCTTCAAACTTTAAACATCTACCCAACCCCCATTCATTTTAAGAAGATGAATTTGCTTCTTGGAGAACTGAGAAAAAGGAAACAAAAATACATTCTGCAGTCTCCCACTACTACATCTCTCTACCTAAATGCACTTGCACTCATATTCTCAGTCTTACCTCCTGTTACTTGAAATTAGCTATCCATGTAATTCTCCAAAGTCAACCCTTTCCACTCCCTGCTCATGCACCAAATCCATCCCTTTCTTATCTACCAAAGATAAGACACCAGCAATTCTACCTTCTGATCATCAAATTCTCTCTTTCCATTAGACCTTTCCTATTGCTATATAATTTATTACTTCTCCCATTTAGAAAAACAAAATGATTATCTTAACACCATTTCCCTATCCAATTACTACATATCCCTCCATCCACTAATCAAAACTACCAGAAAGAACTGCTCATAGTCAGTATCTTTCCTTTCTCACTTCCCTTATTTCTTGAACTCATCTAATCAGGTTTTTGCCATATCACTTCACTAAATCTGCTCTTAAAAAGGTTGCCAATCACCTACCACTCCATGTTAAATGCAATAGTGGATTCTTTGTCCTCATCTTACTTGATGCTGCATTTTACATAGCTGATCAGTCCCTCCTCTTAAAAATAGTTCTCTAAATTTCCTGGTAGGCTCTATGCTCTCCTTTTTTCTTCTACTTCTCTTCCTGTTTCATCTGAGTCTCCTCTGCTGGTTTCTTCTCATCTCCCCAGCCTGTTTCCCCAAGATTGAGTCTTTGGTCCTCTTCTTCTCTTTTCACACTTACTCTCATGGCAATTTTTATCTAATGGTTTACTCTTAAATAATAATTATATACTGATGGTCTTCAGATTTATATCTCAAGCTTAGAATTCTCTAAACACCAAAATCACATATCCAACTATATAATCAACATCTCATCTTGCTTATCATACATATGCATATCACACTTAACATGTACAAACTTGAACTCCTGATCTTGCTTGACAAACAAGATTTTCCTACAATCTTCCCATTTCCATAAAGTATTTCATCATTACTATTACGCTGGCCAAAAACTACAGAGTAATCACTGGCTCTTCAGTTTCTATTACATCCCATATGCAATTAATCAAAGAATTTTGTCAACTCTGTTTTCAAAGTATTTCCAGAATAAAACCATTTTCATTGCCATCAACTTGGCCTAAGCCATCATGATATCATGGCTGGCTTATTGCAATACTTAAGATCTATTATCTGGAGCTGGGGCTGTAGCTCAGTGGTAGAGCGCTTGCCTAGCATGCGTGAGGCACTGGGTTCGATCTTCATCACCACACAAATATAAACAAATAAAATAAAGGTATAAAAATACAATAACATTATTTTAAAAAGATCTATTATCTGTCAATGATTGCTTTATCATCTGTGTGAAAAACATAACAGTCCCATCAATAATAAGAATACAGATTAACAGACATTATTATATGCTGTTGATGATAGTTCATTATTGCCTTCCTTTGAGAAAGGAAGCTTTCAAAATTTAGTATAAAACTCTTAAAACTATAAAAAACTATAAAAACCTCTTAAAACTATAAAACTAAAAAATATTTTTGCACCTAAGAATCCAATGAAGAAAATAAATGTAGAAGATGTTTTATGACATTTTCAAGCAAAATATTAGAAAACCAGTCTTTGACAAGGCTACTGAAGGAACCACAAACATCTACTAACACTGTGATCATAACTTTATAAAACCTATGGAGAGCAATTTGACAATATATATTAAGTAAATTTATGCTTTCTAAGCCTTCAATTCTGAGAATTTAACCTAACAAAATAATTTTGAATATGTACAGATGTTTAGCTCTAAAGATTATCAATAAAACATTATTATGAAAAAACTCTGGAAACAACATCAAAGAAGCAATAAATAAATAAGGTACAAAGAATTTACAGTTCAATATTCTGCTAAAACTATCATATAAAAGAAGATACTAAAACATAATATCTTCTCAAAAGGAATTCCACATTTTGCAAAAGAAAGAAAAATCTTTGTATGTGAAGGAAAAAGAAAAGAGGCATATATTAAAATGATACTAGTGCTTATGTCTGGGTAGTAAAATTACTGCTATACTAATCCTATTTCTTCTGCACATTATCTAAAATTTCTATAATAAACATATATCACATTGATAATAAGAAAAATAAATTTTGAAATGTATTTCACAAAGCCATTATCCTAACGTTATTGAGAAAATTGTTTTCCACTCATTTAGTGGAAAATACTTAAAGTTCATAAAAACTCTTTAATAAGAGTTCATATTAACAGAGAAAATGCTTCTTAATATTTAAAAAAAGCAGAACATACAATTATAGAGTGAGAACATAAAAATTATGTGAATAAAACAATACAAAGGGAAAATATAATTGGAAGGAAATGCTCCCAAGAGTATAAATGTCACCTTCGGTGTCACTACAGGTATTTAAAATTTTTTTTTGTTTTAAACAGTTTCTTAGGAGTATTTATAAACACATTTATCAAAAAGAAGTAAGCCTATACTTCTAATTCTTCTTTTTTCATTTAATTCTTCTTTTTTCATTTTAAAATTACTAGTAATAATGAATAAATCATGGTTAAAATTTTTGAGCCCCTTATTACTACTAGTATTAATAATACTGATACTATTGATTAACTGCTTTACATGCAATGATTCATTTAATCCATACAAGAGTCTTAAGAAGGTCTTGTTAATATCTCCATACAGATGAGGAAACTGAGGCACAGAGAAGTAGCAGTAACTTCTCCAAGGGCACATAGGCAGTAGTAAGTGGTTGAGCCAGAATCCTAGTTCAAACAACCTGATCTCAGGCTCATTCTCTTGACCACAAAACCCAACTCCGACATGTATTTTTTCCTGCTTCCAGTCTTCTCTTTTGGTGCCATATATATGGCCACATATGCTACCAAATCAGCCCCAATTTTTTTCTATGAATAATTTTTCTTCAATATGGGCAAATACATCAGATAATCTATCAATTCCTTCCCCCTCCCTCGCCCTTCTTAGTTTCCGTGCTCCTGCTCATATAGGGACTAACTGCTCTCTAGGCTTTTTGTTCAGCTGTCATCATGGAATTCTCTTTACCCTGGTCCTAGGAATTCCCTTTGCTGCTCTCTTTACTGTAAACTGTTTTGTGTATCCCTTTTGTTTTGTTGGAGCTCAGTTTCTGGTACCTTCCAGACTGTTAATGTAAATGAATGCATAATGTTAAATTATTTTAGCACTTGCACATATAGTTTCTGAGCATTCACCTTGATAGATGGTTTCGATTTGCAGGCACAGAAATCGTACTGGATTTACATAGTATTGTTCCACTGTCTGCTAGCTTCTAGTATTATTGAGAAGTCTGATCTATTCTGATTCAGATCCTTCCAATGTGATCTGCTTTTTCTCTCTAGAAACTTTTTTGTCTCTTTTCTTTCCACTAATTCTAAACCTTTACACTTGTATGCCTTCGTGTGGATTTTCTTTCATTTACTGTCCTGGGCATTCAATTGGTCCTTTCAATCTTGAAATACATATTCTTCAGCTACAATTAATTTTCCTAAATTATTTCTTTGATAATTTCCTCTCTACTGTTTTTCCAGGACTCCTACTAGTTAGCTACTTAATCTCCTGGACTGATCCTCAAAGTTTTTATATTTTTTCTCCTATTCTCCATTTCTTAATTTTTTTCCTGGTACTGGAATTGAACTGGCACTCTACATCCCCAACATTTTTTTTGGTTGTAGATAGATGCAATACCTTTCTGTAAATTTATTTTTATGTGGTACTGAGGATTGAACCCAGCGCCTCACACATGCTAGGTGAGCGCTTGACCACTGAGCTACAGCCCAGTCCCCGAACAATTTTTTATTTTTTATTTTGAGACAAGGTTTCACTAAATTTCTCAGGCTAGCCTTGAACTTGCCATCTTCCCGCCTCAGCCTTCAGGATCACTGGGATTATAGGCATGTGCCACCCTGACTCATTTCTTAATCATTTGTCCTATTTTCTGGGAGACTTGTTTCCCCTAACTATATCATTCAACATATCTACTGCTTCTTTTTATTATTTACACTATTTTTCTAATTATTTTTTCCTCTGGATGTTTAATGCCTATTCCTTGTTTCACAGATGAAGCAATTATCTCTCTGAATATTATAGGTTCAGTTTTTAAAGATTGTCTTCTGTTCCTTCAACTAAAGGACTTTTCTTTCCTTCAACTAAATTCTCTTCTGTTTCCTCTTTCTTTTTTGTAGATGCTCTCCTTAAATCTCTGGTAGTCCTTTGCTCTCATTGTTCAAAGTGAAGCGCTAACCACTGTCTGTGAAGTGAAAAACAGCAGGGTTGTGGATAGGCAGACCTCTCTAAAGGGGCAGAAATATCATTAGGAAAATCCCAAATGATAGTGTCTGTGCATTCTTCACGAGGAACTAATCACTTTGCCCAGAGAGTAAGCCTCCTACCTCCTGTCTGCATAATATAAACCTGATGCAACATTCAGAGGACCAAACTAAGGTCAAGGATTATGGACCCCTGATTCAACAAGCAGACATGGCTACCCCCTCCTGATCTCAGCATAACACTTTCCCATAGCTGTCTATATCCCCAATCCAGAGGCAGTCTGTTCCTTCAAAGAGAAATCTTCCTGATCCTGCCAGGAGAATGGAGATGCATTTTCCCTGATCACTAGGACTCAGAAGAGAATGGGGATTCTAATGGTCCCTTATAAAGATTCAAACTTCAGGTGCAACACATTACATGTTCTATATGCTATTTAGCCATCTTGATTTCCATATTATAAGCTTTATGCTTTTCAAGCTTGCTTTGGTTCTAATTAGTGGAATTCCAATAGTTAGCTTTGACATTCTAGGTTCTTCCAACCGCTGGGAAAATGAAATACATCACAATGAAGAGAAAATGTTCCTTCCCTTATAGCACAGGAGAGCAAGGACTAACATACATCATAGAATAGGTTCCACATCATTATTTTCAACAACAGATGCCTGTCCAGAATCCAGAAGTGAAAATGTGCTGTGCCTCTGAAAGTAAGCAAATCCTCTAAAATCAAAAAGTATGGAATTCTGTTTGGTTTCCTTAATAATCTGTTACCCTATTAATAATGTTTAAACAGATATCTCTGCTTTCTGTAAAGCATAAATAATTATTAAGTCAAAAATGTAATATTGGCACTTCTCTCTTCTCCCATATGTTTATAGTTGTACAACAAAATAAAACAACTGTCAGCTTTCTATTTTAAAACAAAGTTTTAGGGCTTAATATCTTTTAAAATTAATGTAATCTGCTTCTCTTTTTAGTCCTACATCACATCCCAGTTTTCTGAGGTATCTGGTGCCTGTTTCTGGAATCTTTTTCAGTTTCTTATTGAAATTTGAACTCAGCTTTCCCATTCTGTTAAATCCATTATTAGTTATCCATTCTTGTTAGAGCTTCTGAAGTTTTATTGGTGATTTTTAAAAATGTATTCTAATTAAATGTACATGACAGCAGAATGCATTTTGATTCATTGTACACAAACGGAGCACAATCTTTCATTTCTCTGGTTGTACGTGATGTAGAGTCATACCATATGTGCAATCATACATGTACCTAGGGCAATGATGTCCACCTCATTCCACCATATTTCCTGCCCCTATGTCTCCATCCCTTTCCTCCCTCCCCTTTGACCAAAGTTCCTCCATTCTTCCCATGCCCCCTCCATTTATGGATTAGTATCTACTTAACAGAGAAAACATTCAGCCTTGGGTTTTATGGGATTGGCTTACTTCACTTAGCATGATATTCTCTAACTCTATCCATTTACCTGCAAATGCCATAATTTTATTCTCTTTCATTGCTGAGTAATGTTCCATTGTGTATATATACCACAGCTTCTTTATCCAATCATCTATTAAAGGGCATCTAGGTTGGTTCCACAGTTTAGCTACTGTGAATTATGCTGCAATAAACATTGATGTGGCTGCATCACTATAGTAGGCTGTTTTTAAGTCTTTAGGGTATAGACCGAGTAGTGGGATAGCTGGGTCAAATGGTGGTTCCATTCCAAGTTCTCTAAGGAATCTCCATACTGCCTTCCAGATAAGTTGCAGCAATTTGCAGTCCCACCAGCAATGTATGAGTGTGCCTTTTCCCCCAAATCCTCGCCAACACATATTATTGTTTGTATTCTTAATTACTGCCATTCTGACTTGTGTGAGATGAAATCTTAGTTTTGATTTGCATTTCTCTAATGGCTAGAGATGTTGAACATTTTTTCATATATTGGTTGATCGATTATATTTCTTCTTCTGAGAGTTGTCTGTTCAGCTCCTTAGCCCATTTATTATTTGGTTTGTTTGCTTTTATGTTGTAAAGTTTTTTTGAGTTCTTTATATATCCTAGTGATTAGTCCTCTATCTGATGTGTGTGTGGTAAAAATTTCCTCTCAAAATGTAGGCTCTCTCTTCACCTCATTGATTGTTTCTTTTGCTCAGAAGATGCTTTTTAGTTTGAATCTATCCCATTTGTTGATTCTTGATTTTATTTCTTGTGCTTTAGGGGTCTTGTTAAGGAAATCAGGGCCTAATCTGACATGATGAAGATTTGGGCCTACTTTTTTCTATAGTAGGCATAGGGTCTCTGGTCTAATTCCTAGGTCCTTGATCCTCTTTGAGTTGAATTTGGTGAGAGATAGGAGTTTAGTTTCATTTTGCTGCATATGAATTTCCAGTTTTCCCAGTACCATTTGTTTAAGAGGCTATCTTTTTTTTAAAAAACATTTTTTTAGCTGTAGATGGACATAATGTCTTTATTTTATTGCTTTGTATGTGGTGCTGAGGATCGAACCCAGGGCCTCACGCATGCAAGGCAAGCGCTGTACCGCTGAGCTACAATCCCAGCCTGAAGAGGCTATCTTTTCTCCAATGTATGTTTTTGGCACCTTGGGCTAGTATGAGATAACTGTATTTAAATGGGTTTGTCTCTGTGTCTTCTATTCTGTACCATTGGTCTACATGTCTATTTTGGTGCCAATACCATACTGTTTTTGTTACTATAGCTTTGTGGTATGTTTTAAGATCTGGTATTGTGATGCCTCCTGCTTCACTCTTCTTGCTAAGATTTGCATTGGCTATTTTGGGTCTCTTATTTTTCCAAATGAATTTCATGATTTCTTTTTCTATTTCTATAAGAAATGACGTTGGGATTTTAATTTGAAGTGCATTGAATCTGTATAGCACTTTTTAATATGGCCATTTTGACAATATTAAATCTGCCTATCCAAGAGCATGGGAGATCTTTCCATCTTCTAAGATCTTCAATTTTTTTCTTTAGTGTTCGGTAGTTTTCATTATAGAAGTCTTTCACTTCTATTCTTAGGCTGATTCCCAAGGTTTTTTTTTTTTTTTTTTTTTTTGAGGCTATAGTGAATGGGGTAGTTTTCCTAATTTCCCTTTCAGAGGTTTCATCACTGATGTATAGAAATGCATTTGATTTATGAGTATTGATTTTATGTCCTGCTACTTTGCTGAATTCATTTATTTTTTTCTAGAAGATTTCTGGTTGAATTTTTTGGATCCTCTAGTATAGCATCATGTTGTCAGCAAATAACAATATTTTGAGTTCTTCTTTTCCTATTCACATCCCTTTAATTTCTCTTACTCATCTAATTGCTCTGGTTAGAGTTTCAAGAACTATGTTGAATAGGAGTGGTGAAAGAGGGCATCCCTATCTTGTTCCAGTTTTTAGAGGGAATGCTTCCAATTTCTCTACATTAAGTATGATGTTGGCCTTTGGTTTAGCATAGATAGCTTTTACAATGTTGAGGAATGTTTCCACTATCCCTAGTTTTTCTAGTGTTTTGAACATGAAGGGGTGCTGAATTTTGTCAAATCCCTTCTATGCATCAGTTAATATAATCATGTGATTCTTGTCTTTAAGTCTATTGATGTGATGAATTACGTTTATTGATTTTCGTATGTTAAACCAATCTTTCATCCCTGGAATGAACTCCACGTGATCATGGTGCACTATTTTTTTAACATGCTTTTGAATGCGATTTGCCAAGATTTTATTGAGAATTTTTGCATCAATGTTCATCAGGGATATTGGTCTGAAGTTTTCTTTCCTTGCTGTGTCTCTGCCTGGTTTTGGTAGCAGGATGATACTGGCCTCACAGAATGAGTTTATAAGGGTTCCCTCCTTTTCTGTTTCATGGAATAATTTTGAGGAGTATTGGTATTATTTCTTCTTTGTAGGTCTTGTAGAACTCAGCCGTGAATGGTCCTGGGCATTTCCTGGTTGGTAGGCTTTTGATGGCATCTTCTATTTCCTTGCTTGAAATTGATCTGTTTGAATTGTGTATGTCCTATTGGTTCAGCTTGGCTAGATCATATGCCTCTAGAAATTTGTTGGTGTCTTTGATGTTTTCTATTTTACTGGAGTATAGATTTTCAAAAGTTTCTGATTGTCTTTTATATTTCAATAGTGTCTGTTGTGATATTTCCTTTTTCATCTCGAATTTTAGTAATTTGAGTTTCCTCTCTCTTTTTTTTTAGGTTGGCTAAGGTTTTATCAATTTTATTTATTTTTTCAAAAAAACAGCTTTTTGGTGGGGGAGGGGTGTCAGGGATGGAAATCAAGGGTACTCGACCACTGAGCCACATCCTCAGCCCTATTTTGTGTTTTATGTAGAGACAGGGTCTCACTGAGTTGCTTAGTACCTTGCCCCTTGCTGAGGCTGGCTTTGAACTCATGATTCTCCTGTCTCAGCCTCCCAAAGTATTGGGATTATAGGCGTGCACCACCGTGCCCAACTAAGAACCAGCTTTTTGTTTTGTCAATTTTTTTAATTGTTTCTTTTGTTTCAATTTCATTGATTTCTGCCCTGATTTTAATTATTTCCTGTCTTCTATTGCTTTTAGAGTTGGTTTGTTCTACTTTTTCTAGGACTTTAAGATGTAATGTCAGGTCATTTATTTGTTCACTTTTATTTCTTTTAATGCATGAGCTTCATGCAATGAACTTTCTTCTTTGCACTGTCTTCATAGTGTCCCAGAGATTTGATATGTTGTATTGGAGTTCTCATTTACCTCTAAGAATTTTTTTATCTCCTCCCTTATGTCTTCTATTATCCATGCATCATTCAATAGCATACTATTTAGTCTCCAAGTGTTGGAGTAGTTTCTATTTTTTTAACCTGTCATTGATTTCTAATTTCATTCCATTATGGTTATATAAAATGCAGGGTAGTATCTCTATTTTTTGGTCTTTGCTAAGACTTGCTTTGTGGCATAACATATGGTCTATTTTAGAGAAGGATCCATGTGCTGCAGAGAAGAGTATATTCACTTATTGATGGATGGGATATTCTATATATGTCTACTAAGTCTAAATTATTGATTGTTTTATTGAGTTTTATAGTTCTTTGTTTAGTTTTCGTTTGGATGATCTATCCAGTGGTGAAAAAGACATCTAGTGTGTTAAAGACATCTAGTATTATTGTGTTGTGGTCTATTTGTTTCTTGAAGTTGAGAAGGGTTTGATATACATATATGCCCCATTGTTTGGGGCATATTTATGGTTGTTATGTGAGGTTGATGTATGATTCCTTAAGCAGTATGAAATGTCCTTCTTTGTCTCTTTTCACTAACTTTGGTTTGAAGTCCACTTTATCTGGTATGAGGATGGAAATCCCTACTTGTTTACACAGTCACTGTGAGTGATACATCTTTTCCCATCCTTTCACCTTCAGTCTATGAAAGTCTTTCCCTGTGAGATGAGTCTCTTGAAGGCAGCATATTGTTGGGCCTTGGAGAGAATGAATTTCCAATACATTCTTCATATTTGGGAAATTTTCTGATATTATCTCATTGAAGAGGTTGTGCATTCCTTTGGTTTGAAACTCTGTACCTTCCTCTATTTGCATAAATCTTAGATATGGTCTTTTGATGTTATTTCATAATTCTTGGATGTTCGGTTCATGGTTTCTTACCATCTTCACTGGGTAGTCAACTTTATTTTAGAGACTGTATATTTTGTCTTCATTGTTTGAGGTTCTGTCTTCAAAGTGATCTAGTCTGTTGGTGATACTTTCTATTGTGTTTTTTATTTGTTTTATTGTTTCCTTCATTTCAAGGATTTATGTTTAGTTTTTTTTCAGAATGTCTATCTCTTTCTTGAAGTAATATTTTGCTACCTGTATTTGTTCTCTTATCTCTTTGTTGGAGTGATCAATTTTTGCCTGTATTTGTTCACTTATGTCATTCTTTAATTCACAGATCATTTTAATTATGTACACTCTGAAATCCTTCTCTGACATTTCCTCTACTGCACTGCCAATGGATTCTATTATTGTAGTATCTTGGATAGTTTGGGGCACTTTCTTCTCTTGCCTTTTCACGATGTCTATGTGTCTTCCTCTCTTGCGGTACAGATCTGAGGTATTGCAGTTTCTACCCTGAAATCTTGAAGTGTCCCTACAAGTTACCAATACTTCACCTTTAAAGGGTAGATCAATGTTTACAGCATGTGGTACAACCAATATGTAGCTATAAATCAATTAATTCCTATTTAGACATTTACAGTTTTGTATAAACAGGAATGATGAATTCAGTTATCTTCTACCATATATCCAGTAGCTTTGCATAGGTTTTACAGCTTCTAATGATGGACAGAGAGAGAGTGGGGGGGGGCATTTAGGATGTGATTGTAGGGTGTTAGAATATCGAGGTGTTAGGTTATAGGGCTAGTGAAATGGGAATCAAAAGAAGTTGGCTGTTAACAGGAAAAAAAAAGAAAGAAAGATACAATCCCCTGCAAGATTCCCTGTTGCCTCTGCAACAGGATGGTGTCTGTTAGCACACTTAGTAGAAATACCTCTGGCATATCCAGACCTGCACAGACCTTAGTGATGGTCTTTCAGGTCTTGGTTGTTTTCCCTTAATTGAAGTGGCTACATCCCTAGTTGGTGTCGCAGTAGCGTTGAGCCTGTAGGTACCTTGATATTGGGCTTCCAGGCCCCAGTTGGTGTCCTTAAATAGAAGCTGTCCCAGCTAAAGATGGTGAAGGCAACAGTGGAGTTAATCTCAGATGGCAGTGGAGGCACCCCAAGCTGGAGGCAACCACTTTCAGAGGTGGGGCTGGAAGGATGGGCACTGAGCTTGCATTGGGTGGCTTGCTTGGTGGTGGTACACAGTGCTGCAACAGGCAGCTGTCCCTGTCCATTATACTTGGTACAGATTACCACATGTGAAGGGCTATGTTGGTGGCTGCCTTGTCCCAAGATGGAGGTGATTTGAGTAGGGCATCACTTTGGTAGATAGGGAGCCAGAGGATGGTGTTCCTCTCCATTTGGGTGTGTGGGTATTCTGGCCTGGAGGTTCCTGGTTTGTGCCTCTCTGGTGGCAGGGGCACAGGTGTTTCTGGTCCAGGCCTCTTTGGTGAGGGGGTGTGAGGGTCATTTATTTATTTTTTAAGATTCATGATTCTTTTTTTTAAATTAACCTTTATTTTATTTATCTATTTTTAATGTGGTGCTAAGAATCGAACCCAATGCCTCACCCTTGCTAGGCAAGTGCCCTATCACTGTTCTGGTTGTAGCAAGAGTTACAACACCAGCCCTCATTGTAAGTGTTTAATTTTTCTATGATAATCATATTTTTATGATGGTAAATTATTTGATTAAACCTGGTCCAGGGAAATCTAGGTAATATGGGCAAGAAATGGATACCAAAGATAAGAAAATTACATTTCACTATTTTGTCTGAAAACGGCAGTCTTTAAAAGGTGACCTTCTGCCCACTCACATTTCCTTTGACATTTAGCTGTCATTTCCTTACCTATCTTTCAATTCTAGCTGATATCAGTCAATTTATAATTATATTGATAAAGAAATGGTAAGTATACCAAGTCAAGCAATTTTATTTTGGTTCCACTAAAATATCTGTTTCTTCACACTATCAGAATGTTACAATAAATAATGAAATAGGCTTTTATAAAACATAACAGAAATGAACAGTCAGCTGAGTGTTGCCAATTTCCAAACTGTCATTTTGAGATCATCTTCACTTATGCCAGTGATATTGCAATTACTCAAAATGTTGTTAAAATTTCTCCTTTGGAATTGCCTTCAGAGACAAAGTGACACATGAGGAAACCAGTCTCATTATTTCCTAACCATATCTTGTGAGTAACAAATACAGGTTAGAGATTCAGATTAGAGATTCTTGATCCATAATTAGGCTAATCATTCATTCTAGTAAAAATATGATTCTGGATGGCTTTCTGCCTGCTTCCAAAACTCAAATATACCCAACTGATATTATTCCATCACTAAAACAGTTCAGAAAATGTGCTATAGACATTAATAGCAAACCCCCAAAGATCTAACATTGATATGAGCAATGGAACTGTTATTATTGTAAATGCAATGCCCTCCTAGAGTGACAACATTAAAGGGGCACCTAAGGCTAGGGACGTAGATTGGTCATAGAGCATTTGCCTAGCATGAGCAAAGACCTGGATTCAATCCCCCTACAAAAAAAATAAGAGGTTGTGGGGAACAGCTCACTTGGCTGTCCACATTTTTAAAAGCTTGTTAAAACATCTCATTACCTTACAATCACTCCTTAGACCAGATTAAATGAGAAATAAATGGAAAGAAAATGAACCAGGATCATGACAATATGACCTACTAGAACTATTTTCTATATTTTAAGAGCTAATAATCACATCAAAACCACAAACATGAAAGTTAAATAAACTTTTCTGTCCTATTCTCTTAGCTTTTACAATATTTTCTTTAGGAAAACCTTTTAGAAGTAATTTTCTTGTGGAAAATTACTGAACTCTTCGCATCTGACAATATGCTAAAGAAGATAAGAACAAAAGCGATAAAGTGTCGTGTACATCAACTATGAATGTCTACACTCCAGACAGAAGATTGATTATCTAAGGCCTTTGTATTTGGCACTTCTTTTCACAATTATCTGATGAACCATTGTATTCCTCTCAATCTAAATTCGGCCACCAACCCAGCAAGAGCAAAAACAGTGTTTTCATTGCTGCTTTTCATCCATAAATTTCAAATTATGTTTTCATAGAGAGGAAATCAACACATAATGGTTAGGCTTCATGATCAGCTATTGGGGAATAAGAAGAGACTGTGAAATGATATAATCTCTATACAAACATCCAAATGAAAAGGACCTAAGATATATCTATGTGACTTACATATTCTTCCCATGGCTCTCTCTAGTTATCGCTCTAATTTTAGGTTTCAGTATCAAATGAATTAGGCATGGAGGAGGAATATTTTAATAAAAGTTAAGCACTGTCCTAGCCTATTAAGTAAAGAGGATGACAAAGAAAGAACCTATGAATATTCTATGCAGATGTACCAAGAAGTACAAAACTATAAGCGTTAACAGGAACTCCATAAATATTAAAAAATTGCAATGAAATGAAACTAAATGTACATGAGAACTAGGGATGGCACAGGATTAAAGGGATATTTCTCAAAATACTTCAGAGTTATCTGGGGTTTTTCTTATGTGCAGATTCCCGGGTGGTGAGAAATGGTATGAGAGTTATTAAAGTCTTGGAAGATGACTGGCAATCCAAAGGGCAAGTAAAATATTGGTGGTTGTGAGAGGCTAGAGACTAGGAAACTGGGTTATCACAGTCCAAGGAGAGAGAACCACAGGATGTGGGAATGAACCAAGAAAACACAAATGACAGTTTTACCAGTAAAAACTGTGATTCTTTGCTTTCCATGTTCCTGTCTTTCTCTCAGTGTTTTCAAACTTGGTCAGATCCTGGGGAAAAGGTCTTGAAGACAGAGGATGTTGTGTTAATAGGAGAAATGGAAGAAACAAAAGATATATCTTTGATATTTATTGAGTTTGAACAACATATTCCTTGATAAAATCCCTACATAGCCAGGCATGGTGATGCACAGGCTGCAATCCCAGCTACTTGGGAGGCTAAGGCAGGAGGATCAAAAGCTCAAGGCCGGCCTGGGCAACACAGTAAGACCTGCCTCACAATAAAAAGTAAAAAGTGCTGGAGATGTAAGTCAGTGGTACAGCACTTATCTGGCATGCAATAGGCCCTGGGTTCCATCCCTGGTAAAACAAAAACAAAAATCTATCAATTAAGGACTATAATACTGATTGATTTAAACCCAGAGGAAAAAGAATCATGTTCTCTTTTATTTTATTTCCTTATAAATAAAAATAATGAACTACATATTTTTGAATTTAGAACATTAAAATTTAAAACACATTTTTCACTAATGAAGTGAACATATTGGATTAAATTATCACAAAGATCCCATCCAACTCTAAAATTCTGACATGAATTTATATCAGTTCATCTAAAAACACACTGATGGGGCCTCTAGCATATATTGTCATAAGAAAGATGTTTAGACAAAAAGATGACAATTGCATAGTCCATGACATGGGGATTAGGTCATTTAAGAACGTGCAAGCATCCCAGCACTTAGGAAGGCTGAGACAGGAGAATCACGAGTTCAAAGCCAGCTTCAGCAAAGGTGAGGTGCTAAGCAACTCAGTGAGACCCTGTCTCTACATAAAACATAAAATAGGGCTGGGGATGTGGCTCAGTGGTCGAGTGCCCCTGAGTTCAATCTCTAATACCCTCCCCCTAAAAAAAAGAACATGCAAGCAAAGTACCAATAAAGATAATTCAGAGTGAGAGCAAAGTAACAGAAGTGTGCAGGAAAATCCATTATGGGTGCAGAGAAATCTCACACATACAAAAATGAGGATACCTAGCTGGGCCTGAAAAATCTGAGGAAGAAGGATGATTATGGAACAAGGATATTTCTAAAAGGAATTTATGATAGAGCTGAGTCTTGAAAAAGAGACTGGCAAGAAGAGAGTGTGATAGGACAGGGTGCCAGATACAGCTAAATTTCGATAGTATGAGAACAGGTAAATTCGGAGAAGCATGGGAGTACATGACCTCCTCAGGGCCCTCTGGGGAAGTAAAAAACAACTAGAGCAAAGTTACATGTGATGGATACAGACCATAAGAAAACAGGCACTCTCAACATGTTTCTGGTGAGAATGTAAATTGTATATTCCCTTTGAGCAAGCAATTTCATTTCCAGAATTTATCTTACAGACATAATTTTACATATTCAAATGAAAGTGTTGTGATTTATCACAGCATCATTTGTAATAATAAAAAATTGAAAAACAACCTGACTGACCCTCAACCAAAGACTGTTTAACAAATTATAGTAAACCCATGAATGGTATACTATGCAATCCTTAAAAAGAATGCGGCAGTGGTATATGCATTGATATGGACATGTCTCTAAGACAGTGACAAGCAAGGAAAGAGAAGTCACAAGGTTGTTTTTTTTTTTCCTTCTGGTACTGGGGATTGAAATTGGAGCCCTCTCTCATTGACATACATTCCAGCACCCCCATCTTTTTTTAAATTTTGAGAAATGGTCATGCTAAAATTGTAGGAACTGACCACAAACTTGTGATTCTCCTGCCTCAGCCTACCAAGTAGATGGGATTACAGGTGTGCACCACAGTATCTAGCCAGGAGGATGTATTTAATATGTCAACATCTGTGTAAAAATAGTTATAGGAGCTGAGGTGTGACTCAATGGCAGAGCACATGCTTAGTATGTGCAAGGCCCTGGGTTCAATCTCTAGCACGAAAAAGAAGAGAGAGAGAGAATAAATAAATAAATTGTGTGTGTGTGTGCATGTGTATATGTGTGTGTGTTTTCTTCATACATGCTAGGCTACTTTCCAGTGTTCATAATGTAAAGTGAGTATTAGAGACAGCCCAAATGGCAGGCAATAACTGCCTATGGTGACTGATGAATGAAACAGAAACATCAATGTTGCAATAAATGTTATATTTTAAGTAAGTTCAACAGAGAAAGCTTGAAGCAGTTTCATGTCTGGCAAGTTAAACCTAGCCCAAACTCATATTTTGAATTTGGGGAGATATTTAACAATCTCCCTATGAAAGGCAAAGGTAAAAATCCAAGAACTATAACAAAAACAAAAAGAACAAGAACAAGATAACGACTTTATCTCAGGATTCACTCCCATTGGGCACAATAGGTTTAGTATGGTAAGACCCTTTCATTGGTCAATAGGAAATGATAGAAGAAAGGCCAAGTCAAAGGCCAATACTCTCTGTAAGTTTATTAAGAAATAACAATAAAAGACTATTGCAGAGCCACATTCAGATATGGTCTTTCCTGAAAGCTCTAATTTCCATGTCTATACAATCCCCCTTTTCTACAGAAGATACATTCCAAAACTCCCAGTGGATGCCTGAAATCAAAGATAGCACCAGACACTATATATGTACTCATGCTACTCAGAATGATGTGCAATTTAAAACTCATGACTTGTTTATTTCTGGAATTTTCCATTTAATATTTTCAGACTGCAGTTGATTATGGGTAATTAAAATTACAAATAAACAAAACTGGATAAGGGTGGGGACTACTGTAACATCAAACCATTAAACAATCTTTATTCAGTTGTTTTTTTTTTTTTTTTTGGTACCTAGGATTAAACTCAGGAGCACTCCACCAGTGAGCCACATCCCCAGCCCTATTTTGTGTTTTATGTAGAGACAGGGTCTCACTGAGTTGCTTAGCACCTCATCATTGCTGAGGCTGGCTTTGAACTTGAGATTCTCCTATCTCAGCCTCCTAAAGTGCTGGGATTACAGGGGTGTGCCACCACGCCTAGTTTACTCAGTTCTTTTTTTATCCTTAAGTTAGCCTAATAAAATCTCTAAAACTCTGAACATTTCTGTTTAAGTTTTTTATATTTTCAAATTTAAATTATTATATTTAATAAATAAAAAATCATTTTGAGACAAAAACTTTTATATATAAAATCAAAATTAAAACTATGTTCTATATTTGTTCTT
This sequence comes from Geosciurus inauris, assembly GCA_004024805.1. Classification (NCBI taxonomy): domain Eukaryota; kingdom Metazoa; phylum Chordata; class Mammalia; order Rodentia; family Sciuridae; genus Geosciurus; species Geosciurus inauris. The sequence goes on along the minus strand of PVHX01009996.1, from coordinate 2,280 downwards.
TGCTTTATTTCTGAGTTGACCTTTTCTTGTAGCATTTGTTTTAAAGTAATACTACTATTCTTTGGAAAGCATTTCATACTTCAAAGTTTCTGTTACTAAAAACATTCAATATAAAATGTTATGTTTCATCAGTCAGTTTAAAATAACATCTGATGGTTACAAAAAAAAAAAAGAATTTAAGTTCCACTCACCAATTCTATCCTTAGATTTTCTATGATCAAGGTAAAGACAGAAAAATCCCTTTCCTCCTTGTCTTAGTGAGCTTTTCACCACTGTGACTAAAATACTCAACAAGAACAACTTAGAAGAAGGACGATTTCAGAGATTTGGTTCTTGGGGGGCCAACTCCATTGCTCTGGGCCCAAGGTGAGGCAGAACATCATGGTCAAAGGGTGTGGCAGAAAGAGAAAAGAAGGAAGAGGCCACAGGGAAGATGATCCCTTCCAGAACTCACACCGCTGCCCCCCAGACCCACCACCTCCAGCCATGGCCCATCTGCCAACAGTTAAGTCAGTCAAGTCCATTCAAACTTGGATGGACTGATTATGGTTCTCATAACCTAATCCTTCCACCTCTGAACATTCCTGCATTAACATAGGAGCTTTGGGGGATACCTCATATTTAAACTATAACACACCCCAAACTTTAGTTATCCAAATGACACATGGAAGAGTGTACAAAGAAGAGTTCGATTACAGATGAGGTAAGACATCAGATTCTGGACATGTGATTTACCCTACCTGAACTTCAATCTGAGATGAGAAATATTCTTGCTCCTGATTTTATAGGTGATAGAACTGAGTCTCAGAGAGGTTATGGCATTTCCCAGGAACTTGTAACCTGGTAGTACCATTAAAAGTTCAGTAAGGGCCTTCTCCAAGAACAACTGGCATCTCTTTTGAAAAAATAAAGAGGGGCAGGGGCTGGGGCTGGGGCTGGAGCTTAGTGGTAGAGGGCTTGCCTGGCATGTGCGAGGCACTATGTTTGAATCTTAGCACCACATAAATATGAAACAAATAAAATAAAGGCATACTGTTTACCTACAACTACAAAAAAAATTTTTTTAAAGAAAAAATATAGACTTATTGCACACTAATATCTATAGAAATTCTAAATGATTTAAATGATCAGTTATTTAAAATAAAATCATAAAAGCAGTAAAAGAAATTTTAAATGACTTTCTTTGATGAGAAAGGCCTTTCTAAAATCTAAACTGAAAAAAAAATCACTGTATGTTTGGCTACATAAACATTTAAATAGCTCCTCTGACATAACACTAAACTTAGTTAATGATAAATAACATACTGGTAGATAAGTAGAAAAGAGAGAATTATTTACAGAATATAGAGGGTGGCCATAAAATCTGGAAATAAATATTATTTGATCATGAACTGTGATATAATATCTGTAAATCACCTATCATACATTCTCCTGTGTTTCTAGACCTAGAAACTACCTGGTATATCAAGAAGTTAATATCCTAAATGTATAATGGGTACTTATAATTCAATAAGAAAAAGATGAACATTCCAATAGAAAATGGGAAGAGTATACAAACATACTTCATAAAATGTCTACAAATGACCAATTAATATTCAGAATCAAATAATAAAGTGAGTAAGTGCTGAGGAATGATATTAACCAAATTACTGTTATATGTGTGCATGTACAAATATGTAACACAAATATATGCAACTATAACACACCAATAAAAATGTGAAAGAATAAAAGAATAAAGAATATTAAAAGAAAAATATTTTAACCCATAATAATTATTTTAAAAGATCAATGCAGGAACACAGATTAATCTTGAAAAAGCTGATATGATCTCAACAGAAGGTAGGTTAAACACATGTTGCATAAAGGATCTATTTGCAGTCATGAAAATGACTCTCCTAAGAAAAGATCCAAGCCTGGCACTGAGGTTCATGCCTGTAATCCCAGCAGCTCAGGGGGATGAGGCGGAAGATTGCAAGTTTAAGGCCAACCACAGCAAATTTGTGAGGGCCTAAGCAACTTAGTGAGACCCTGTCTCAAAATAAAAATAAAAAGGGCTGGGGATGTAGCTCAGTGGTACATCTTTGAATGTATGAGGCCCTGGGTTCAATCCTCATCTCCAGGGTGGTGGGAGCGGGGAGGAGGAAAAGAAGATAATAACTGGCCAAGGAAACTAAATAGCCAGGCATGATGACATATGCCTTTAATTCCATCTACTTGGAAGGCTAAGGCAGGAAGATCACAAGTTCAAGACCAGCCTGGGCTACTTAGTGATACCCCGTC
>PVHX01009995.1:0-72820 GCA_004024805.1 Geosciurus inauris | reverse complement strand
TGAGTGTGAATGTGTGTGATCTAAGTGCTCCTCTAAGGGTGACCCGAGACGGGAATGGTTCCTGAACTGTGTGCTACCAGTTGCAGTCAGAACAGAAACAGGATTGGACACACTGTAGCCGTAATAGTAATCGTGGTCTGTTGACTCTAATCCCATGAACTTGGGCTTATGCATTGGGTATCTATCTGTGCATCTGCTTTGTTTTTCACCTCATTTGGCTACAGATTCACTTTCATGTAGTTTATCAAAGGATGGGTCCATGATGGATTTGGAGCTAGACTATTGCCACAATAGGTCCAAGAGGCCCTAATGAGCCCCATGCGCTACTGTAACAGCCACATGTCACCTCTGATGTTCCCCAGGCATGGCTTACGATATGAAGCGCCACTGCTCGGGTTGCACTGAGCTTTCTTATCCATGTCCCGTAACTTTTCTGTCTATTCAGTTGTGACATTTTGAACCACTGATTTCCTAGACTGATTTGCAAAGAAGTAATTCCTTGTATTTATTCATCCATTCAGTTATTTATTGAGCATCTACTTTATGCCAGTCTCTATTTTAAGCACTGAGAATTTAGCAGTGACAAAAGATCCCTTCTCTTCCGTAGCTCGTAGAACAGAAGGTACATGTGTAAATACGTATGCACGTGCATACAGACATGCAGTCACAGACTGTGAGCTGGAGATTGCCTCCTGTGTTACTAGGGTCCCCTGGGACCGCTCGTGTGTGTTGTTCTGCCCTGTTAGGAGTTGTGTGTTGTTAGGAGTGTCATGGTCCTGCTTCTGAGTGCTGTGGCTGACCGTTCCAGGTGACACCTGCAGGTGGCCTGTCTCGCAGCCACCAATGCTTGATTTTTGGCCTCTGCATTTTGTGTTGAGAGGAGCCTCAGGCTGGAGGGACCTTGGCTGCCACTGCCCTGAATCCATGTTCCATTTTGGGATGCCACAGGAGCATTAGTCCGCTGCCTCAGGAGGGACTGTGACCCTCCACAGGTCGACTGTCCAATCCTGAGAGTCTAGGATGGGGCATTAGGAGGTCTCAGGCAGCCCTTGTGCATGAGGGCTTTTCCGGGGCCAGGGTCCCTTGCTTTCATCAGATGCTACAAGTGGTTCACGGCCCCCCAGGCTGAAGAGCCACTGTGCGGTAGCCTGCTGAGCCTTCTGCAGTGTGGTCGGCCCCAGTCTGGGCTTACCTCCGGGTTCCCCCTTGCATGTCCTGGTGGCAGCTAGCCTGGCTTCCCCACTGTCGTGCCATCCCCCCACTATCCCACCGGGTGCTCTGTGCCTGGGTGCCCAGCTTGCTGTCCTCCCACGGCTCAGGACCTGCCTCCTCTCAGCCTTGCTCAGGAGGAAGGCCTCCCCTGCCTCCCTGCCTCTCTCCCTGCCCCAACTTGACCCCCTGAAGCTTTTTGCTCTGCTTCTTGACCCCTGCCTCTTGCTGCCTTTGACACTCTGTGCAGCTCAGTTGATGATCAAGCTTATCATCCACGTCCCTCCCTTCCTGATGCTTCCTGGGAGTGGGGATGCGTGTGGTGCTCACCCCTGCATCCCAGCACCAGGAACAGCGCCAGGCACGCGGCAGCTGACCCGGGGGCACTCATCCCCTGAAAGACTGAGATGCCTTCTTCCCTTCCAGAGCCTGTGGCCTGGAGTCCAAATCTGGCCAACTGAGATGAGATGGCTCGGTCACTCAGGGGGTCTTGGGTCCCGCGGGTCGAGGTTTCCTGAATCTTGGGGCTTGTGCTGCTTTAGGTTGGCCTTTGACGAGTCTCTCTGTTCTTCCTCTGGTTTCAGGTGTTCCCAGCAGGTATTTTCTTCTGTTTTGAGTCATTTTGTCTGTGTGGTCTAGCTGGGCCCTGGACCCTCCGAGGCAACTCGGGTAGGACAGTGGGCAGGTCGCAGGTGGCTCCACCCTCGGTTTCCTGGTCTGTGCGGGCCGGCTGCTGCAGCACTGTGCGCTGCCGTGAGCGAGGGGTAGCCCACTGCCCCAGCGGCCGCACAGAGCCGCGTGAGCATTGCTGTGGGCGGAGCGGCTCAGGGCCCCAGGGTAGTCACTGGTGACGTGGTTGCAGATGGTCGTGCAAGAGTAGGACGCTGCAGAAGATTCCCGACACCCTCTTCCTCCTCCTTCCTTTTCCGTGCTGGGTACCACAGTTCTGTCTCCTGCCACACAAAGAAAAGAGGATTCAGATGCAAACCCCGTCCTCTGCTGTGTGCTGTGACGTCGGCAGTCACCTTTTCTGTAACCCCAAGTGTGTGGGGTGTCCTGGATTTGGATCCACAACGGGCCAATCTGCAGTCATTTATTAAGTGTGTGCAGGAGGGCTATTTAAGTCACCTGGTGGAAGGTGGGCTCCAGAGAGGCCAACCTGGGGGCTGTGTGCATCCCAGGAGGGGCTGCCGAGCCAGCAGGGAAGGGGGGAGACGTCACGGGAAACGGGGAGAAGCAGAGGTGGGGTGGGGCCTGCAGGAGCATTAGCCAGGTTGGTGATCAGGCTGTATGTGTGCTCAGCCTCCAGGGCACAGCCAGCCTCCCAAGCCCCGTGCTGGTTGACATCCCTCTTGCCTCAGCAGAGACCCAGAGTCTGGGTATTCTTGTCTTCCTGTCCTGTCCACTCCAGCTCCATGACGAGTGGCACTGAACTTTCATGAATGAACATAGTACCTGCCACTCTAGTGTGTCTTGGAATCTCCAAGGGCAGGGCATCCCGGAGGCTGGACTGGGCACTTCTGGCTCTGAGTCTCTTATGAGGTCGTGGCGGTGGTGGATGCCAGAGTTTCAGGAGGAGGACACCATTGCTGGGTCATTGACCTCCCTGCTTATCACCCTCCTGCAGCGCAGGGGACAGGGCTGGACCGGGGTACGGGACACGAGGCCTCCAGCCAGGGCCACGCAGGTTCTGTCCCTGCCTAGGAGTGGAGTCAGCATCTGCTGAGCTTCGCTGTTGGGAGGACTGAGCAGCTGCTGTTTCCTTCAGTGGTCTTGCCTTTGGGGCTGACTTCTAGACAGTCTCCCCTTAGTTCCTCTGACGTGGATCCTACCGCCCACTTTCTCGCTCCATTGAGACTTTGCGGACTCCTTCGGGTCTTTGTCCCTTGTCACCTGTCTCCTGCACCCTGGCACTAAGCTGAAGGTATGCACAGCGCATCCTGCCTCTCATGACTCCTGTGCACCTGGAGGGGCGCCAGATGAAGTGTGCATACCCAGTGAGCTGTGAGTCGCAGATAAAAGCGCATCTGCCTATCACAAGAGTGGAACTTTACAAAATACAAATATATCCCACGTACGGGGCCAGCTCGCACTGCAAAGTTCTCTGTGGTCTCTCTAAAACTCAGATTTTAACTGTGTGTCTGGTAGTTTTTATTGCCGAGTCAGGAAATCCTAGTGCCTGTTATTTTGCAGAGTGTGCGGCACACGGTAGGAGCTCCCTGAATGTTTGGATGAATACAACAGTGAGTAGATGAAACAGCCCGTTCCTTTCTCCTGAGCACGTTTGCAAGGTGGGTGTTCTCACTTTGGGGACACGATGATCAGATTGTCTAGCAAGGTTGCCCGTGGGTCCAGGCCAGTTGGTTCCACGCTGGGTGAGGGAGGGTCTGGGAGGCCACTCGTCTCCAGGTGTCTGCCGGCCTTCACCACTCCGTCCTGCTTGTGGCTCTTGGTTGTGTAAACAGAAACCTGAAGTCCCCCAGGGTAAGCTGAAAGAGAGTTCCTGGAAGGATTCTCGGGAGCTCAGGGTCCCCGGGAGGCCAGAAAGCCTACGTGGAGTCTGAGCCACGAGGGGCCAGGCACCAGCGTGGGTAGAGCTGTCCCACAGAGAAACCATGGCAGACCCTGCAAACCATGGTCAACCTCTGTTGACACCACATGCCAGCCCCTGCCGCCCGGCCCCTCCCGAGGCCTTCCCTCTGCAGCGTCTTCCCTGCCACACACTTCTGCACTCAGGCCCAGGCTGTCCTGATGGGCAGTACCCGAGGCCACATCTTTAGCCACCCAGGAGCCTGAAGGTGGATGTGTGGCTTCTGCATTTGAAGCTCTCTCTGCACTCATGAAAAGGTGACTTGCCAACAGCCATCTGTCCAGGGCCCGCAGGTGCTCCAGGTGGCCCTTGTCCGCCTCGTCTGAGCTGCATCTATGTTTGCCTTCACTCCCGAATGCACCCTCCAGGTCCTGAGCCGTCCCCAGGCTGTCACTGCAACAAGCAAACAAGAGCCTGATTCTCGGGGAGGGGGCGGGTCAGAAGTGACTTAGATTTCATTCATGGATACTTTCAGAACTTCCCTTCAAGAACATTTATAATAAAATAGTCTCAGAACGTGATAGATACCTGTGAGAAAACTCCTTCAGCTAGAGTCTGAAATCCAAGTCTTGAATGTCAAAGGGTAAATATTGTTTTCTGATAGCTCACTGCGCAGAAATGCCTGGCCCAAAAGGACACGAGGCCATTTACAGTCTTTATCCCTCAGTTACTGGAATATTCATATATTTCCTGGCAGGAAATTGATATACTTGATTAGGAGCTATTGCCTCCTAATCTCACTGGGAATCTCACTGGGAATATCACAGTGTATGTGACCTGTTATCTTTATAAAATCTGGAAAACTCTGATGTGCAAGACTCGCCAATCACCAAGGGTTTTTTGAAGTGTGTGTGTGTGTGTGTGTGTGTGTGCATACACACACTTGCACTATGTAGAAATGTTTTAGAAGGCTATATCCAAAATTGTCCACAGAGATGACTTTTAAAACAAAGGATTTGATGCGGAGATGGAGATCAATTTATGCTTCATTGTCTTCAGTATTTCTGATACTCACTGATAAAACAATTGCCTTTTTCCCAGGGAAGAGGACAGGGTGGGGTCAGGTGGAAATCTGACTGAGCTTGAGGAAGTAGGGGTGAAGCTAACGGATTGTGTGTGGCCAGGCCCTGCTGAGCACATCAGCTCAAGGCATTCACGATTTTTTTTTAAATATTTTTTGGTTGTAGGCAGACAGAATATCTTTATTCTATTTTTACGTGGTGCTGAGGATCGAACCCAGTGCCTCATGCGTGCTAGGCGAGCACGCTACCATTGCGCCACAGCCCCAGCCCCAAGGCATTCACTATTGACAAGGACCCAGAAGTTATGCGCACAACAGCCAACCGGCTGCCTTTGGGATGTGCTGGAGTGGCAGGGAATTCATGTCAGGAAAAACACCTCTGCTGGGTGGCTGTCGCTGAAGCTTTGTGACCTGTAATAATTTTGCTAAAAGAAATCAAGGAAGGCATCCAGACTTGCTGTGGGTGAAGCTGCTCCTACGGGTGATGGTCCGACGTCCCCACGAAGCCTGAGGATTACTCACCGCTGTGCTTTTGCAGAAGTTCTTTCACAAAAGGCAGAGGCATGCGTAGTCACTGGGGCTAGTAGGTGGACAGCAGTTTGAGCTCAGTGAGGTCCAGGAGCATTGGGTTGTAGCTCTTTCCCGGTTCATCGGCAGGCTGCTTTTCTGAGAAGCCCTCCAGGATGGCCTCCCAGGGTAAGTCAGATTTTGCCATCTGGGGCTTAAGGCATAAGTGGCAAAGGAGATCTGACCAGCTGCCCTGTGCCCTGGATTGGACCAGTCTCTAGTGCCTGCATTTCTTCTGTGAGAAGGAGCTCCATCAGGTTCTGGCGCATTCTGGTGTTCTTGCTCCTGATTTTTTGAAGGGGTGCCTGCCCTTCCTCTAAGTCTGGAAGCCTGATGCCTGAGTGCTGAGAGGACTTGTGGAGGGTGCCGTGAAGGTCATCTGTGAGCTCTGTGACTGGCATGTGGAGAATAGCAGATGGAGCAGAGCCCAGCCTGGCCTTTTCCTGTTGAAGGAGTGTGGCACAGCCTTAGTACACGTTTGCAGCCCAAGAGGTGGCTGAGCCTCTGCTGGGTGGCTGTCGCTGAAGCTTTGTGACCTGTAATAATGCTTTCCAGCTGCACATTTTCTGTTGTTTTTTTTTTTTTCTCTTTTTTTTGCACTGAGGCAATGACATGTGTCAGTCAAGGTGAAGTTTATTTTTTCTTCTGTTTTTAAAACATAGTTTTTAGTTGTAGATGGACACAGTACCTTTATTTTACTTATTTATTCTTATGTGGTGCTGAGGATCTGACCCAGTGCCTTACATGAGCTATCAGTTGCTTCCGCTACTGAGCTCACACCCCAGTCCTTTGTCTTCTTTCTTTGAAAGAGACTTTAGAGAACGTTGAACGCTGGGATCGGTCTCTCGATTCTTACGTCAGAGAAATGTTGGTGCTTGAGGTCAGAAAAAGGGAGGATTTTCCAAGCTCTCACACATGCGCTTTGTCGTAATCACTGCTGAAATTATGAAAACGCTGCTCTTCCTGCTGGCTGCTAAATGCTCCCTTTCATTAGCCGGCTCGCTAGGAACAAAGTCATGTGGTGATTTTTTTTTTAAGTTTAACCATGACTGCTTGGAAAGACATATTTCACTCTGTGGCCCTGCTGCTCTTCCTGTGTCAAGGAGGTCCAGGACTTTCTCTTGCATCTGCTTAGGATGCTCTACTGGGCATGGGGTTCCGAGTGCTTTATGAATAAATGGACCCAGTTGCATCTCGTCAGCCCAGGGCAGAGTATTCTTTCCCCTTTCTCTCCAGCCCTGGGAGGTCACTGCAAGAGGTGCGGCACAGCCGTACCCCATGGCTTATCCAAGTGGTGGTGACATCTAAGTGGGGCACATCGGGACACTTGCTTCCAGACTTCCATTCACTAATGTTCAGAACCCACAAGAGAACATCGATCTGCCCTGTGTGCAGACCCACATCAGAAAATGTTGAAATATAAGTAAATGTAAGAGAATTTCAGTTTAATTTTTGAATAAAAAAATTACATTATACTTTTAAAAATGAAAACACTTAGGTCCTTAGCGTGTAGATCTCACACAGAAATATTGGCAGCCTCTGGAGTCTGCAGCCCTGGGCCATGGAGCTGTAGGGCAAGCTGTCCCGTCTTTCTGGATCATCAGCAGTTCTTGAGTATATAGGTATTTGTAAAAGCAACTGAGATTCCACTTATCAAGATGTTAGGAGTTTTCTGTGCTGCTGTGAGCTGGGCATGCTGTGGAGGAGAATGTGAAATAAGACTCGAGCTGCACAGACGGCCCCCTGCTAGGGCAGATGCAGCCTGGGCCCTGCTCCTGCCCTCTGCTGTGAGGTGCTTTGCCACCCTCTCTCAAACACAGCCTTTTCAGGAATGGCTCTGCAGGTGCAATAAGGTGAATGGCTGAGATGTTTGAGGAAAGTTGCTGCCCAGGGCGAGCCAGCACCCTGGGTTTATCACATCACCCCCCAGCACCCTGGGTTTATCATTATCTCCCATCTGGAAACTGTTAGAATAATAGGAGAGTTGGGGTTTTGCTTGTTTTTAAGTAACATAAAGGGAGCAGCAAGACTTGGTGGATATCAGAGCTTGAATGGCACCAGGAGATGTGACCCTGGACCTTGCCAGGCAGCCCTTTTCCTAAAGAGAAGGGGAAATTGGTTATCAGTGATTTCAAAGCAGATAGTTCCATGGAAGAATGCTCCAGCCTGTTCTGGGGAGCTTCTGTTGCCTGCATTTCTTCCTGTTTCTCAGCTTCTCATCGAGCAGTTAGAGGCTGGGACTCCAGACAGCTTTTCACCCCAAGCTGTGTGCTGCCCATCAGGGACCTCGCTTTGCAGAGAGAAATAGATGTGGCTCACATGTTGGAAGAGAAAGTTCAAGGTTGGGTTTAAACACACACACACAATACATAAATAGATACCGATACATCTGGGCATGCATGCATCTCTCTGTGTACATATCTTGCACATAATTCACTAAAGGCAAATCCATATTCATAAAAACAATCTTAAAATAACTCTGCTGAAAGAAAAAGGGAAAATAGTGGGCAGTTTTCATGACAATTAAATATGTATTTACCACCTTAAATATTCAAATACAGCTTTGTATAGTTAATTTTGGTGGCGTAATATTTGAAAAGTAGAAGACTAAAGAGCAGAAGGTAATTCTTGAAACTGCAATTTGCAGGAGACTAATACAAGTTCATTTTCTTTTCTCAATGTGCTATTTATATAATTCATATTTTTAACAAATCTCAGAACTGGAATGAAAATAGTAATTAATCTTAAGGGCGAGAGATGTTGCCACTGTGCCAAATTTGGAAGCTGCACACACAAAAATCCTCTTGGTAATTAAGCAGAGTCTGTTGAGTATTGTCACTTGTGCGTCCCAGAGCACAGAGCTCAGCAGATAGCACATGCTCAGTTAAGGCCCAGTGACCGTGTCCGTTTGATAACACTGTGCTTTTTGTCTCAGAGAAGCACCCTGAATGTGGAAGTGGAGGGTCAACTGTAAAATCAAGTTAGGAGAACAGGCTGGGTGGAGTAGTGTGCAGCACACGGGCAGGAGTGCTCCAGGAGCATGGAAAAGAGACGCAAGGGACAGCACCCAGGCTTGGGTGTGTGCAAGGATGAGTGACACTGGCTTTCTGTGCATTTTTTGGTTTGCATTAATTTTCTGCCACGAGCAAATGCATTGCCTGGAGCACTTGCATGACATGTTCAGCTTCACGTTACTGTTCAAGCGTGAGTTAATGAATTTGTAATAAATGGGCTGCACATTTACCTATGGTGTGTAGTGTCCCCTCACGTCTAGTGGCTTTGAGAGGAACTTACTATCTAGCAAGATTCATTTTTTAAAATAACATTTTATGTCGATTCCCAGGCTGGGCAGTTCTGCCACAGCATAGTGTGATTCTTAAAATCCACCACGGAGTGTAGAGGAGAAACAGGATCAAGAGCACATTGTGAAAAACTTTGAAAAAAGAAAAGATGGGAACCTAATAAAAACGGTCAGCAGTTTTGCACTTGTTAAATGGCTGCTTGATGCACTGACATGGTCAGCTTGGCACTTTGCCTTGAATAAGCCCTGGAGGCTGCTCCTGGCAGTGGCTTCAGAAGGGCTGCAGCTTCTGAGCTGGTCAGAAGTGGTAGGAGGAAGCTTCTCTCAAGCCGGCCAAGAGGACATAGCGCTGGATCGGACGTGGTGGGCGTGGTGCCAGCCCATGTGACAGCCTTGGAGCTGGAGGGTGGGTGAGGCCTGTGCTGTGCCTACACGGCTTGCTGGGCACACCCAGGGTTTCTAGTGGGCACGATCACGTGAGCAAAGCAGCCTCCCTGGGGTGATGCTCAAGTTGGTCCCTAAAATCTGCAATGGAACAAATGCACATTTCTGTAACAGCATTGTGGCAGACAGACTGTCCGTGAGACAGATGACGTGTCAGTTTAGAGCCAGTCTCCCTGTCACCACCCCGGGAGGTCCATGGAGGATGTGAACCTGGTCACCCTCTGTTGGCGACCTGGAACAGATACAGGACAGTATTCTTCCCGTGGAGACGTTGGGCCCTGCCTGAGTATTCTTCCTGGGCTGATCACCGGAGGCACCAAGTTCCTAATCATCCTCAGCTTACAGTTCCTGCTGGGCTGCCCAGTAAAGCCAGTGGCCTTGAACTTGGAGCACGGTAGGTCCTGATAGGGAGTCTAACCTTGAACATAGGCCGGCTAGATACTTACCAGATGCTGCTGTAAAAAAAAAAAATACTATTTATGGAGCTCAGCCTGAAGCCTAGGGCTTTGTCTGTTCCTCTGAAATTCTGCAACAATGAAGGAGGATGGAGATGTCATACAAAAAGTAATTTTCCATGAAGAAAATGCTTTAGGAAGGTGTGAGAATTACATTCATCCAAAGGGACTGTTGGTTAAAAGCCATTCCCGAAGGCATTCAGACCTGCAGAAATCTCTTGCACTAGATATTGATAGACGCGAGAATCTGTGTCCCCAGGGCCCCTGCACTTGTGCTGGCTAAGTCACCTTAGTGTTGTGCCATAGCCCTCGTCGAGTGTCTCATAAGCGTTGGCTGTGTGGGGTGCTGGTCTTGTGGGTGTTATGGTGCCCTCTTTATGAAGACCACGGGGAAGTATCTCAGGTTTCAGTACCACAAATGAGTGCTCCTGCACCGCTCTGGGTTTCTGTTTTATGGATGCACTTAGTCATGTAACCGATCACATCTTCTTCCTCTTCATGGCCACAGATGTGTTTGCTCTGACCCTCACTTTTTAAAAAAAAAAAAAGAGAAAAACCACTTGCCAACATGTGTGTTTGAATTACCAGCATCTACTGAGAAGATGGATCCAGCCACTCTGGGCTCACACGTCTCCTTGGCAACCATGGGATCCAATGAAGAGATGCCGCCATATTTCTAGGCCCTTCTGACTGGTTTGCTCTTTCCCCTTCCCCTCCTGAGCCTTGAAGACGTTGGGTTCCAAGCCTGTGGCTTAGGAAGCAACCTGTGACCCACTTCCAGAGAAGTGTGGACGCCCATTTGTATTTGGGTACTGCTGTGTTCCTAGGGACCCCCCCCCTTTTTTTCTGGAATTCTCTTTCCTTTATCCACTTATATTTTCTATGGTGGTGGTTCCGTCTTGGGATATTGAGTGCTTTCTTCATAAACTGTTTAAAAATCTATTTGGGAAGAAACAGGTATAAAAAAAGTTAAAATGGGGGAATGAGTTTTTCACTGCAGATCACTTTATTTATTTTGCCTGGCAAGTTTAAAGATCTTAGCTTTAGCTGTGACTTGTCTTGGAGTCTGCTTGATCCTTGGGCCATTCAGGGTTTTGCCATTTGTTGTGAGTTTACCTCTAAATAATAATAAAAACATCACACAGGCACTTTCTTGATTTCGATTCCTCGTGGACACGGAGAAAACCCGAGGCGTTCAGTGCATGCACAATTCTGTACCTAAGACTGGTTGACATCCTGTGGTTCAGCACTAAGACCTGAAGAGCTAGGGATGTCGCAGTGATTGTTGGTTGGCTCTCAGAGAAGTGACGGGGACACAGTGAGTTTCCTTGGAGGTTGTTGCTGGCTGCAAAGACCGCGAGCAGGCACCATGCAGGGCCGTTTCTGGGTGCTGCGTGCCTCCTGGAGGCATGCCAGAGAGGGAGGGGGCTGCTGCTGGCCTGGAGGCCTCCCCTCTGAATCTCCAGTTAGATGCTGTTAGTGTGGCCCTAGGGGTGCTGGAAACAACTCTGAGTTGACCAGCATGCAGGATCATTGATTTTTCCTACAGTTCAGGAATCCCATCTTGCCCCGGGAAGCCTAAAGACCCCACAAGAATGGGCCAGCTCTCGTCTGTGGAGGGCTTGGGTCTGGCTCAGCCCATCCTCCTTCCCCTGTGGTCTCCATGACACCAAGGCTGAAGTCGCGTGCCCCGTGTCTCTGCGTTGGTCCACATCCCAGCGTATCCTGCTGGCCAGGCCTGCCTCACTCTGGCCAGGCCCTGATTGGATCTTCTTTACTGGACTTCTTCTCAGAGTTGTAGTCTTCCGCAGCTGGAGGGTCATGGGATGTGTGGCTGGGCATGTGCTTAAGAAGAGCACCGAGTCTGTCAGCCAGCGGCTCAGGAGGCCGAGGCAGGAGGATCACAGGTTTCAAGGCCAGCCTCGTCAACTTAGCAAGGCCCTAAGTAACTTAGCGAAACCCTGTCTCAAAATAAAATTTAAAAAAAGCACCGGGATGTGGCTCAGTGGCTAAGTACCCGGGTTCAATCCCCAGCACGAGTTCATTCATTGACCTCAGTGCCTGAGCGCCCACCTTGCCGAGAGTCTGGGGCAGTGACTGAGCGTCAGGCGTGCGCCCTGCTGAGGTCTGCATGCCAGTGGGCGGACGGCTGGGCAGGAAGGCGGAGCCAGAGGGCTTGCTGGTGCAAGGTAGACCTGAGGCTGAGGAGCCCTCTGAACGGAGGACTGAGCACGTGGCCACGTGGCTGTCTGGAGGAGGGCATCGAGGGCCGAGGGGCAGCAGTGAGGTGACATCCCCAAGGAGAGCGTGCTAGCCTGGGCACTGTGCCTGTCCTCTGTTGGTGCTGCCTCTCCTGGCCACGTGAGTGTCCACCGCTGCTCCCTGGACCATGTCTGCCGCTTACCTCTAGGATGTCGAGATTCACCATGGAGCAGCTGCACAGCTGACTCCTGTCTACCCAGGGCCGAGTCCTGCCTTTGGTTCCTGGCAAGGGTTCTTGGTAAGTGAATGTTTGTGCAGTGGACAGTGGACACACAGGTGGCTTTAAACAAATGGGAAGGGGTCTGAGCTAAGTGGGAAGCTCAGGCCCAGAGAGCAAAGACGGGGACCGCCAGTTCTGCAGCCCGCCCAGGACCTTCTCCTTGGTGGTGACTCTGCATTTCGTATGCTTAGCAGGACACTTGAACAGTAAGGCCGGGGACCTTTAGGATCTGGCCAAGGGATGGGAGAGCCTTTGAACGTTTCCTCTTGTGGGCATTGGCGAAACTGATCAGGAGGCTGTCCTCCGAAGTCCGCCAAATGTGGGCCATGCTCTGGATGGACAGTGGACACCAAACTGTGTTGTTGTCATTCCTGTTCCCGTGCATCAGCGTTGATGTGTCCCAGCTGCTAGTGGAGCATTTGTGAGCTCAGCAGGAGCCTAACAGGCACTTGTTAAGAGTGAGTAAACCCAGCCAGGCGCCGTGGCTCATGCTTGTAATCCCAGCACTTTGGGAGGCTGAGACGGGAGGATCGCAATGGCGAGGTGCTAAGCAACTCAGTGAGACCCTGTCTCTACATAGAACACAAAATAGGGCTGGGGACGTGGCTCAGTGGTCAAGTGCCCCTGAGTTCAATCCAAAAAAAAAAAAAGAGAGTAAACCCAAAGCAAGCACGTTCAAAGTGGAGCCGAGCTGGATTCACGGTGGGAAGTTCGTGTACTTTCTGCCCAGGACCCTCCCCAGGAGGATGCCTTAGAACCAGGGACTGAGGACCCTGAATGGCAGCAGGCCCGGGCCAGACACTGATGGCAGTCATCTCCCCGCTCGTGGCCAGGGAATCCAGGTTAGAGCTAGTGAGGGGCACAGCCTGGCTCACAGCCGGGGGCCCTGTGCACACCTCCTGGCGTGTTACTTACAGAGAAGAAAAGCTAGCCATTAAGAACGGCCGTGTGCAGAGTTCTCTTGGGCTGCGTGGACTCGGTCAGCGGCGTGAGTAACTGAAGACCCCTCCTGGCGAGGGCCGTTGCGGTCAGCAGAGGGGCATCCCAGGGGAGGAGGGCCTATTTCTGACCACACTTCTCTTCCGTCCTCGAGGACCGCCGTGGCTTGATCTCTGAGACTTCATCTGGTTTTCTGAGGGTCTTTGGGGATGTCCTCCTAGCAGGAACCGCTCTTGGCTTCTGAGGACACTTGGGTGTTTAGCGAGTGCTCTGCAGCCTCACCAGGTGGGTGACCTTGTGCTGGGGACACCATTCTCTCGCCTGCCTCCCCGTCAGCAGCAGAGCCCTCTCCTTGTGCTGGACACATGGGTTTCCTCCTGATTGCTCTGATCCAGGGGCCTGGCACGCCTGTGCCGCTCTAGCTTTGCAGGAGAACACGCTGAGAGGGTGGGGAGTTGCTGGGTGGAGGGGCCTTTCACATGGGACCTTCGTACTGACGGGTTCGAAGGTGGCAAGATTTTTGTAGACAGCACAGACAAGTGGATATCCTGGTGGCTTTCTGGGGAAGGGGAAATGGTTGTTTCTCATGAGTCTGTTTTTCCAGAGCTGACTCCATGGCAGAGTCACTCTGGTAAAGATGGGCTGGCCGTGGAACATTGGAGAGGGCCAGGGCTTTGTGGATGCTGTGTCTGTCACCATGGCCCAGGAATCAAAACAGACCATTCTCACCCGTGAGCTCCAGCGCTCGTGCAGGGTTCCGGTGGGCTGCGTCTGTGTTGACGGCGAGATCATGCCCAGGGTTTAGACAGGCTGCTCCTCAGAGCTGGGTGATGAGGATAACTGAGTTTTATAGGCTGTGCCGTTTCTCTCCCCGTGGCAGTGAGGTGCCCAGACGGTGGCACAGGTGAGCTGGTGAGAGAAGAACGTTCCCGTCCTCAGACTCCCATGGACGCGGTCGTGGGCAGCAGTGAGTGACCCCTGTGGAGCTCCTAACTGTGGACACCTCTCACTCCAGAGCAGGCAGCCTGAGGCACTCTAGAGTGTGCTGCTCAGTTTTGGGTGACTAATGAGAATGAGGGGTGGCATGGAGATTTACAGGGACAGTATTTTGAGAGTCAGCTTTTTGCACCAGGACTTTAACTGGGCAAAGATCCTTCCAGAATATCCTGCACCTAAGAAGATGGCTGTAGGGCCCTGATATACATCGAGGTGTCCAGGGGTGCTGCTGTTCTGCAAGAATTTCTTTTGCGAGGCCATGGCTAGTGTCAGGGTGTGGGGATGATAAAGTTAATAAATATTAGCCAGGCGTGGTGGCCCATGCCTGTAATGCCAGCTGTTAGGGAGACTGAGGCAGGAGGATCCCAAGTTCAAGGCCAGCCTCAGCAACTTAGTGAGGCCCTGAGCAACTTAGCAAGACCCTGTATCAAAATAAAAAAATAAGAAGGGCTGAGGCTGTGGCTCGTGGGCGCCTGGGGTTCCGCCCCAGGCACATGTCTGGAGTCTCACCCCCGCGGCTCTGTGCCCGGCGTCCCTCTTGCCATGTCGCAGGCCTCTGCGCTGGACTATTCTCATCCTGGTTTTGCACATGAGGGAGCTGAAGGCCCCAGGGACAGCACATCTTCCTGCTGGGTGCCCAGCTAGTGACAGAGGACAGGTGCTTACCTTCGCACCTGTTCTCCCTGACCACAGGCACCTCATGCCCAGCACATCCTTGGCAGAGGTGGGAGGCTCCTGCCTGGGCGTCTCCCTGGCCTGTCACCCTGTCACCCTGTTCCCTTCCTCTTCCCTCCTCAGAGCTGTGGCCATCTCCAGCTTTCTGCAGCAGGACTGTCATTGCCTTGCTGCTCAGGATTTCTCCTCCCTGGGCTTTCTGCTGAGGATCCTCACGGCACCGGTTCACTCTGTCGAACCCCATGCGGTCGATCCTCAGCTTCTTGGGATTTCTAGGGGTTCCTCATCCGTGGGGCATTGTGTCTTTGCCTCTGTGAATCTTCTCTGGACAGATTCTGCAGTTTTCATATGACACCCAGTACAGTACGTGACAAAAAAATTTAAGATATTATTGTTGATAGCATTCTTCACCTTTCCCCGAATAATAAGAACCTAGAGGGAAAGAGCATTTCTTACTCTTGCTTATTTCCCAGGATGAATGCCACGATGTATTTGGGGGTGTCTGGATGAAGGGAGGAACTTCCTGCTGGGATGAAGGGGTGGCAGAGTCTGGGGTGGAGAAGGTGCGCCCAGATCCAGGCTGTATTTAGCTGCCCTTGAGATGATACTTTGGACCTTTGAAAAGGGCAAAGGAAGCAGGTCTCACTATTTTCCTTGTGATTATTATAGAGATACCAAAACCTTCAAAGGGAAGAGTTTCCATGCACTCTTGAGTCTTCAGGTCAGGACCAGGCGCTGTCAGCCCGGCAGGTGCTGGGCAGCTCCCTCCCTGAAATGCTGGCCTTCAGCGCCCTTTCCCAGGGCTTCTCCCCCGACCCCGGCAGGCTCGGGCTGCACAGACGGTAGGTCACCTAAAACGCCAGCTAATGGAAATTTGGTGGTGTGGGCACTTCACCCCAGAGGATTTAAACATATGCTTTTTGTGTTTAAATCAACAGAAAAAAAGTGCCGCTGTAGCTGGCCCCGTGAGTGGTTGTCGAAGTAGCAGTTTCTTGGTGTGTTTTCAGAGCCCCTGCCCTGGGCTGTCCCTCTCCCGCCTCTATGTGTCCCAGGTCCCCACAGCAGGTCAGTCAAGAGGCAGAGGCTGGCTGGGTGCCATCGTCTGTTGACCCAGAGAGGGTGAGGAGCCTCCTATAGGGAGGACATACAGGTTCTTCCTTAGTGTCCGGCCACCGTGCACGCTGGCAAGAAGCAGTCTTGAAATGTGCCTGGGATCTTCTGACCTCTGGCCTGTGGGCACTGAACAGGGAAGAGACGGCCCATAGCTCCTCCCCACAGGGCACACTGAGCCAGGCCTGAGTGACAAACAGGGGACTCATACTTTTCTCATTTTTAAAAAAAAAAAAACTTTTTAATCATCTGCTGGTTGTTTATCTGTGGTAACTATGGTCTTGGCTGAGTCACTTGCAAATATTCTTTAAAAAAAAATCCCTAAAATGGACAACATCCTAATTCATAATCACCAAAACCTGGAAAC
This sequence comes from Geosciurus inauris, assembly GCA_004024805.1. NCBI lineage: Eukaryota > Metazoa > Chordata > Mammalia > Rodentia > Sciuridae > Geosciurus > Geosciurus inauris. The sequence continues at coordinate 56,664 of PVHX01009995.1, read as the reverse complement.
AGCGCATCTTGCACTCAGGGAAAGGTAAGCTGTGGTCGATCGTACAGCAGATACCAGTTGGCTGTAAAGTGCAGCAAGCCACCGACACCTGCCAGCGCCGTGACAGGGTCTCAGGTCACTTGCTGGGGAAGGGGCCGACCTAAAGCCTGTGTGCTGTGGGATTCCATTTATACAATATCTGGAAAAGCGGAGCTCCAGGCACAGGAAGCTGCTCTGCCAGGTCTCCGGGAGGGCGCGGGGCAGCACCTGGATGTGCTGGGCCCGCTGTTCAGCCCCTTCCCCTGGTGCTGGTTACATGACTGCATTTCAAAGCTTACAGAACCTTGGGTCCCCAAAAATGAATTCTATGTTTATAAATAAAAACAACATAAAGGGGTTGTAGCACCCACTCAACAGGATCACAGAGAAACGTTGCTTTGTAAGGATGAAGATAGAATCCCAGAGATGCAGTGCAAACCTCAGAGGTGTTGACGGGCCAGCCGTACTAGTACAATGCTTCCTGGGGCGTCTCCTGGAAATCCTGACCCTGCACTCGGCACTGTGACTTCTCCCTCAGTGAATGTGCACAAGCAGCCATCGGGCCACTGTAAGATCATAGTTGTATTGTGGAATGTCAGCAGAAACGGGACTGTCCAGCTGGGGTCAGGGAGGATTATTAGGACATTGAGGAATGTTTGTCAAGGAATGATCTTCTTTTTTCTTTTTTTCTCTATTTGTGGTGCTGGAGATTGAACCCAGGGCTTTGTGCATATGAGGCAAGCCCTCAGCATACTACAGTGAGGCAACCACACCAATGTTCCTAACAGCTCAATTCACAATAGCTACACTGTGGAATCAGCCTAGATGCCCTTCAACAGATGAATGGATAAAGAAACTGTGGTACATACACACAATGGAATATTACTCAGCATTAAAAGAGAATAAATTATGGCATTTGCAGGTAAATGGATGGAGTTGGATAACATTATGCTAAGTGAAGTAAGCCAATCCCAAAATATCAGGGGCTGAATGTTCTCTCTGATAAGTGGATGCTGATCCATAATGGAGTGGGGAGCGTGGGGAGAATGGAGGAACTTTGGGCAAAGGAGAGGGAAGGGAAGGAGGGGACGTGGGGGCAGGAAAGATGGTGGAATGTGATGGACAACAATGCCCTAGGTACATGTATGACTGCACATATGGTGTGACTGTACTTTGTGTACAACCAGAGAACTGAAAAGCTGTGCTCCATTTGTGTACCACGAATCATAATGTGTTCTGTCACATATACCTAATTAGAACTAATTAAAACATTTTTAATAAAGGAATGGTCTTGAAGAGTGGTAGGTCTTCAGTGTGTGTGTGTGCGCGTACGTATATGTATATATTTTTTTTCTTGCAAACTTTTAATTGAAGCAGTGCAATCCTGCAGAGCGGTGTGCAGATCTCGCACACACTGCCTCATGGGTTCTCGGTTGCTAGTACCTGGGCTGCCACCTCTGTGTAGCATGGCTACCCCAGCCTCCTGTGCCCTGGGTGCGTCTTGCCTGAGCTTCATTCAGGCAGATGGGGTCACGGGCATGTACTCACCTGGATTCTGTAGTTCTGCACAATGTGAGATGCATGCTCTGTGGTTTCATGTGGCTGTAGCTCCTTCTCTCTGAGTATCGCCTTCTGTGATGGCTCCGCTCCCTGTTGGTCGTTAATGAGTGATGTGGTGACAGGTTTGCTCCACTCTGAGCAGCATCCTCATGGATGTTACTGCTGCTTGCTTTTCAATACACCTTTCTGTTCCAAATGTGCACACCAAGGTGTGGAATTAGTTGGTCGCTAGGCATGCCCGTGCCGAGCCTTGGCAGACAGCACAAACCATTTCCCAGAAGTCTTTGCAGGAGCGTCTACACCTGGCTGCAGTGTTCTGTTGCTCTGCGCCTCGCTGATGTTGGGTATGCAGCGCTTCTGGGTTGATGTGTGGGTTCTGCATAGAAAGCAGAGCTGTGTACCCAGGGTGCTCGAGGCTGGAGAGCGACCCAAACAAGGGTGAAAGCTAGAATTGGGGGATGAATAATATGCTGTGTTAGCTGGAATCATCATAATGGACAAGTCCAGGGAGGTCACGTGGCCCTTGATTGCCACTCTAATAAAGCATTCTGGTTCTCCCACTGTTGATTGATGAGCCATGAATTTTCCTCAAGTAGTCGCACGAGAACAGCACAATCCTGCTTTATGGGGCATTCTCTGGGGAAGGCGCGGGATGTACTGGGGCCACAGTGGAGCCGTGTCGGACAACCCTGAGGACGGAGATGTGGTTTGGAGGTTGGCGGACGGGGTGTGACAGTGCCCCCCTGTGGAGGGCCAGGGCAGGAAGCATGAGGGGCCCGGCCCTGGTGGTTCCAGAGCCGGTCTTCACCGCATCAGCTCCATTCTAAATTCATCTTAAATATGGGAAAGCATCTCTTCACTCCCCCGAGGCGACCACCCCCTTGGGCTCTGTTCTGATCTCTGTGTTGCTTTTCTTTGGTGTACCATCCAGGGACACGTCCCCAGATTGTGCTCAAGTACAGAGCATATCGTGAGCCTTGCCCTACATCGCCCACACCATGTGGGCCACTCACGCTCACTGCTGTGTTGTGGTCCCCAGTCGATGACCTGTTTGCTCTTAACCTTTAACCCCGTGGCACACTGACCCAAGCACTGTGGCAGATGTGGTAGGCTCACGTACATCCGTGGACCACGTCCCGCAGACTTAGAGTCTGTCTCGTGGACTCAGACTTTTGGTTAATAACACTCTCAAGGACTCGGGGCCCCTCTGTGTTGTGTTGGAGAAGTGCTTACTTGACACCGAGAGCTTTCCATCGTGGAACTAATGAGATCCAGGGCCAGGCCGTCCTTCTTGTGGGGACCATCGGAACATTCTAGGGTCGTTAGCATCCCTGGCCTCCGCTCTCAAAATGCCAACAGCGTCAACCTCTCCATTTGCCAATATCAAAAATGTCTCCGGCATCATTCGATGGCCACCAGGGACAGAGCTGTCCCTGTGAGCCTGGAGGTGGTCTTTACTTCACAGGTCTCGTGAGACAACCAAGCTCACAGCACTTCCTATTGGCTTCCATTCTCCCCACAGGGAGGGGAAAACACGCATTTTGGAATTGTCAGCTTGAAATCTATAATAAATGTGTTAAAAAATCAACATAAAAAATGACGCGATGTGCATGTTAGAAACACATATTTTATAGCATTATTGACACTTTGACATGAATTTGGGTTAGAAGGTGTTAGAAAATAGACAAAATGATAGCATGGTGGGAACTTTGACCTTCGAAATGAAAATGTAATACATTTGAATTAAAAGATATTTAGGTAGCAAACAGCTCTCTCATAACTTGGTGTTATGAGAGAAATTTTCCCCAAGTATAACTGACACAAACTCACTCCTCATGTGCACGAATCTTAAAACGTTATAATTGGCTCCATCTAGTGTGGAAAGTATTATATAGCGGAGGAAAAAATGGTACTAAGCATCTCTTTTGAAATTAGAAGAAACCAAAGCACAGCAGAACTGGGCCATTGCTAACTCTGTGCCCCAGAAGGTGACACCATGGGGACATCACAGCAGCGAGGAGAAGCCCCTGAAGGTTGAAGCGCCTGCCTCGGGCACTCCGCATGCTCTAGAGGAGCCCATCATCAGCAATGTGGCTGGTCTGCCCGACGATGCTTGAGGCCCTCCTGGGCCAGGCCCTGGCCCCTCCCCAGGGCATTCCAGCTGAGAGTCTCCCACAGCTGCGGACGGGTGGGGCCCGGCTCCTGCCTCTGACTTCAGAGACTGCATGGCTTTGTTTTATCAGATGGCTGTTGGTATGTCACTGCGATAGAGCGGCCGCTATTTCTGGGCTGCGTTTAATCTTGTGTCCACCGAGGGGTTCTGACAACGGTCCTCGCTTCTCTCCATCCCTGCGTCCCATATTTTATTTATTTTAAAGAACACCTGTCATTTTTCTTTAAGGAAGCCTCAGGTGGAGGGACATGTAACGGGAACACAGTGGAGTGGTAGACTCTCAGAGGGGCTTCCCAGGGAGAAGCCCAGGGCGAGATCCAAGTTTCTTGATAGCAGAGGCCAGCGTTCAGAGATTTGGGACATGCTCATCAGAGACTGCCCTGAGACGGACTCAAAGGGCTCTTTCACCCTGTGACTCCCTGGTGGCCTTGATTTGAACCCATCCTGACTCCCACACTTCCCCAAATAGCTCAGGATTTGCCCCCTTTTCAAAGAAGTCCATCACACCCCCACGGCTCTCCCAAACCCAGCTTCCCCTCAAAAGCCTGTCTGAATACTTTTCTGAGTGTCAGCGAGTGCCATTTAACTCGGGCTTGGTGTCAATGTTTAGGGAAGCCTGATGGATTCTCTGCTTTGTTTAAAGAGTCATATCGTGGGTAGAGGTGGCTAGAAAAAGACCAAGGTCATTTAACCAGCCATTCATCACTGGCAAGCAGTTCTGGAGCGTCTTGTGATGGCCAGGTGGTGGCGTGAGCATGACAGAGGTCTGTCCTCAGAAGACAGTAGGCTTCACAAACTCCAGGTCGTCATGTCTCCACCGAGTGATGGCCTCATTCCCTGTCCCTTGGTCACTGTATTTGGAAAAGAGGGTCAGTAAGCAAGAGGGTGAGATGCAGATCTGAGGTGCGATTCAGGGTGGCAGTATGACCCAGGGTTCTCCCTGCTGCTCGGCTTCTCCTTCCTCTTTTAAAAATGAGGCAGAGACAGGACCTCATTGCCTTTTCAAATGTTCATATTTCCAAAGACACACCCAGAAAAGATAATGCACTGATGTGACCCGGCATGAGGACCCGGCCAGCCTTGTGCCCAGGAGCATCCTTCTGGTGGCAGAGGTGGTACATCCTTGCAGTTTCTCCGTCGTCTGTTTAAATCTGTGGTCTGAGCGGTCAGCTACGCTAAACATTACCGCTAAGGAGAGGTCCGTGGCACGTCAGAGACGTATCTTAAACACGCTTGGCACTGCCTCGGTATAAGTGGACGCTCACTGGCGAGTGTTGAGTGCGTGGGTTTTGATGATTTTTCTATTTTGTGTTCATGGTTTTCTCCCTAGAAATAAACCACTAATTGTTTGGTATTAACAGCTAGATAAGCCTGAACTGGAGTCATCCTGCCATGTCTGCCTGTAATATCTGGACAGTAATTCATACTTAGTGTTGCAGGGAGAATTGGACAGCTTTCTTAGTCACTCTCTTTTTAAGGGCACAGGACTTCGTATTGAAAGCACAGATGTCATTTATCTTGTATATCACTCTGTGGGAGTATTACTTGAAATTGCATTGGCTATTGGTGTGAAATATTGGTTATTTAAACTTTTACCATCAACACAAATACTCACTTTGATTATAGGCAGGACTCCTGGAGTGTGAATTAGGCTCAGAAAGCTAATGTGCATGGAGCTTATAGTGACTGATTGGATCTAATCAACAGACAGGAAGGATTTTTGTGTAGATATGATTTTTCTCGTTTTAAAATCCTGTTGGTTCAGCATAACCGAAACAGGATGTCATTACCGTGAGAGTATTTGAGATGCTTTGAGCGTTTGGGAAATTTGACTATTAATGCAAATTTAGCATAAGGTGATCCACTGAGCACAGAGAAGTTTGGCTTATTCCAGTTTTGCTTATTCAAACGCCTGATTTTCTGCTTGATCCTAGGTTGTTCGTCTAGTAGATATATCAATTAAAACACAATTGACACATTGAACCAACACAGAAGATCCCTGTACTAGATTTTTTTTTTTTTTTGCAGCTAAGAAAACCATTGAGAAGGCACAGTTTATTATCAGAAGCCATAGATAGCACTATCTCAGTGTTCAGTTATCCATTGTGCACATGTTGGCCGATTTGTTTCGACCTTTCCTGAACTTGCCTGCATTTGAGACCTATAGAGCCCCTTCAGACACCAAGTTTCAGCACCCAGTTTGCCCTAGAACTGGGAGTGCTCCGAGGCGGGGAGGCTGAGTTTGCACTGCCTGGCAGAGTTCTGAAATAGTCCTTGTTAACTAGAGTCGTTGTGATTGGTGCCGCTCATCACCCCGTGCTAAGTACTTCTCAAACTGGTCTGTGAAATAGGTAATCTTAATGCTCCATGCTGTCGATACAGATCCTGAGACTCTGAAGTTAGACCTGTCCCAGGTAAGGCCAGGATGTCAGCGGATTGGTGTGGGTGTGTTTGCATGTGTGCGAGTCTGCGTTGGACTACCCTCCGTGTTCTTCAGTTGGAAACAGGGTGCTAAGTTTGCATCCCCTGGAGAGACATTATGGTTGTTCATGCCTTTGGGTGGACCTCTCGGAGGGCCTCACCAGTGGGTTTGAGCCTCTGCCCAGGATGCTCACCACCCCTGTGTGAATTGGAGTCCTTGCTCTGCAGTGGCTTCCCACCTTCTCCCGTCTAGCTCCCTTTCTGGCATATGGGTGCAGTTGTAGCTTGACAGTGGGAATGTGTTCAACAGATGTGCTGTGAGGACGTTCTGCACCATGGTGTCATTGGAGCACACTTACACAAACCTGGGTGGTAGAGGTCGAATGCTCTGTGGCCTCTCCATATGAAGGAGAGCTGTAGAAAGCCTGAGTGCAGGAGGCTGTTGTCAGGGTGCTGGCACACTGTGTTATATAGTGAGCTCTCTCTTTGGTGCTGGGGACTGAATCCAGGGGCCTTTTACCTCTGAGCAATGTCCCCAGCCCTTTACTTTTTATTTTGAGACAGGGTCTTGCTAAGTTGCTTAGGGTGTCATTGATTTGCTGAGGCTGGCCTTGAACTCGCTATCCTCCTGCCTCAGCCTCCCAAGAAGTTGGGATCACAGATGAGTGCCCCCCATTCTGAGCCCAGCTAGTCATGGTAAACTTTTTATAGGGAGGAGGGAACTCTAATAGTAAGTAGTACGGTGCAGTCAGAACCTAAACCAATCACGTAATCCTTCACTATCAGGTTCTAGGACCGTGTGGTGTGTGTGCTTTTCCATGCCTGGCAGCTCTGGTTGATCTCATGGGACCACCATCTTCACTTGGGTAACTGAAATGTCCTTATTTGGCTCGTGACTATTTAATTTATGAATGAGACTAGAAAATGGAGCTGACAGAGTTGTCCCGGCCTCCTTATCTCAGCTCCTTTCCCCCTCTTCCCCTTGGACCATGAAGGACTTGATGGCCTTTCACCTGCCGGCATCCTCTCCCACGCAGGTGGGAGTAGAGGAAGGGAGGATCCGGCTTTCTCAGCAGCCTAGCCAGGTGGCGCATGGCGGCCATCTCCAACATTGTAGCACCGTGTGGTGTCTCCCTCCTGCCTGGAAAAGCACCCTTGTCACAGACAGTGACGAGGACGGTGCACTTCTCTGTTTTGCTTCTGAAACCCCTTAAAGGAAAGAGAGATGTCACATGCTTATTGGTGCCTTGATTTTTCATTACATTTAAAGTTGCAAACAATAAAACAGACATGCACATTTTTCTTTTTAAAGGAGTTAGGAGTTAGGGAAAAACACCGCCATTTTCAAGTTCCAGAGTGGAGTGGCTTTGCCCAGCCCCCATACACGCTGGTGACAGCCTTATCTTTTCCTCTTTATTTACCTTGATAAGGAAAGTAAATTGCCTTGTTACTAAATTTCTCCTTTGGAGAGATTATCAAAGCAGCGTCATCTCCCACCAGCCTCCTGCTGTCTCACCTACTTGGCTTGTGCTGCAGATGGTGGCCTGCTGATAGCAAATGCCAGTGGACATTCATTCAGAACAGAGTCCTCTGAGTCTCCTCCAGTGTAGGTGACTAATTCTGAAGTGAACCCCGAGAGTCTCTCAGGGAGCTCAAGGTAGGGGATTATTCTGTTGTATTATTTTTTTTTATGTGCAAGAATATAATTATTACACTAAAGTTTTTCAATTAATGAAAGAGACATGAAAAATTGAACTACATAGAAAAAATGCAAACTTTTTACTTACATTAATTTAAAAAATATTGCAATTATCATGGAAGGAGACTCATATTTCCTCCAAAAAAAATCTTCAGTGAAGCCTATATTACTCATGTGGATCTTGTTAAAACAGTACCAAGGTAATAAAGATATAAGTGGCCTTCTATAAACTGACTTTTCCTCTTGCAAAGGCCCAGATTTTGCTTTGTAGGAAATTTGAAGATGGCGGTTTGGAAGCCATGAGTGTTTCTGGGAGGCCCATCTGTTTGTTGTTGTTCATTGTTTGCACTGTACGTTTGGCAGATTCTTCTCTGGGGACATCCAGGGTGTCTGTGGTTGACTTTCAAGGTGCCTGTAGGTCTGGAGCTAATAGGTTCACAGTCCTTCATGATCCGTCCATGGACAGGAGGACACCCAGTGATGGGTTGGTAGGCCTCCGTCCTTTGGCTCTATACGTTGTGGGCTCTACTGTGCTGCAGATGCTGAGCGCCCTCAGCCAAGAGTGGATGTCCTGTTGCTGAAGAGCAGGGGCAGCCTCGTGAGCCCAGAACATGGCCCTTGGCCAGGCAGAAGCAGCACCATCCCCCTGTGGCTTACTGGAAAGAAGCCCCCTCATGGAAGAAGTTTATGGTCTAGAGTTTTTCTGATGAAAAAATTTTTCTTGGGGCCTGGACCTTGAAGTGCCAGGAAAACTACTGCTTTTATGGCGCTGAGAGGGTCCACGTGACTCACAGGTAAGTCAGGACACCTCCGCCTTCTTGTCGGTCAAGTGGTGTTGGGATGCTCTGGGACTTTGTTTTCTTCAGCTGGAAAACAGGTGCAAGAATATTAGAGCGAAGGTACTGTTTGCCACATTTCTCCTTCATTAATTGCTTAAACAGTCACTCACTTCAGATGGAGTTGGAGACGCCTTTTTGTGGACTGTGTTTGTATTCTCAGGGTAGATTTTTCTCTCTGGCTCTTTGTGTAAAGCATAGGAACATTTCCTTAGTAATATCTGAAGTAAGTTTTCCTGGGGTGATCTTACCCTCTTCTGCATATCCTTTCAACATTGGTGGCCTTCTCTGTGTGCCAGGAGCAATGAGCTGTCTTTCAGAGGACGCCTTAATATCACTTGCAGGGAGATCTCTTCCTGGTAGGAGAAAAGAATTTAAAAAGACCAAGACAAGAGAAAAATATGATCAAGTGGGACTGAACAGTTATTTCTTCAGGTGGGTAGTCATTACTAGCGTCCTTTAGTCATGCTGTGACAGTTCCAAATTAGAACTGTCGGACCAGTTCTTACCCATCTACTCCACCATGAAAATGAGCTGTGTGGGCCACTGAAAAGCTTCCGCATGAGTACAGCTGCAGGGTGCCCTTCCTAATGAATTAAATGCCATTCTCCAGTTACACTTTGCAGACCCTCCCCAGCATAGCCCTCATCCTCCGTCTGATCCCCACACCTGCCCACTAGCACATATACCTTGAGCTTTGACCAGGTGCCAGCCACTGCAGAGGAAGTAAGGACCAGGAGCCCTGCCCTGCTAGGACGGAAGACAGCAGATTGCAGATTGGCGTGAACACTGTGAAAGAGATACACACAAAACAGAAGGGGCTGGCCGGGGAGTCCCTCTGGGTGGACGTGGGCCCTGGAGCTCTCATCTGCAATGGCTGGTGGAGGAACCACCTGGGGAGGGTTGGTATGGAGGCCCAGGGTCCCAGGCTCCCTGCCAGCTCAGCGGGGCCTGTGGATGCTGGGGGCATGGGTTGCTCTGCTTGAGCAGAGTCTTCCCCAGGGCACTAACGACAGCACCTCTCACCTGCTGGATGAGTGGACTGACATTTGTGCTGAAGGACCTCTGGTAGCGGCGGACTCTCCCAGATGCGAGCATGGTGGCCCGTGGGGAGAGGACCAGTGTCAGCCGCCGGGAAGGTGCTGTGTGAGCGTTGTGGGTACGGTCCTGCTGCTCTGCTGTCCCTCATCCTAAGGCATTCACTGCTCACCGTGGGTCCCTGGTAATCCCAATTGGATCCTTTAACAAGCCAAACCATATATTCAACTTCTTTGTCGTACAATTTATCTGTTCAAATAAGTAGAGCTCACATTCTAAACTATTTTCCTATCTACCCGTGAAGAGAGAAGACATTAGGTATGCCTACATCTATTATAATGTTATATTATGTATCAGGGGTTCCCAAATAAGACTCTGTGAAGTCCTTTAAAAGTACAGATCCCTCACCATGTCCCTGGAGGGTTGCACTCACTCATTTGTTGGGGAAAGATCTTGACATTGATACCCTTAGGATCTGATCATTTCTTTCAAGGGTGAGGCAAGGGGAAGGCTTCCTAGTGCTTCTGACTAAAGCCCAGGCCAGGGAGCCTTTGGCTGGGATGGTCTGCAGCCGTCCAGCGTGGGTGGGGCTCCTAGGCTGTGTGTGGTAGGCGGTCACAGGCCAGTGGGGTGTCCAGCGTGCAGCAGTGCTTGGGTGGTAACCTTTATCAGCCTAGTGAGGAGAGGCAGGAGTTTCCTGAGAAGACCAATGGCTGCTGAAAGAAAACTCATAAGGAAGTGGTGTGCTTCCCAGGCAGGAGAACTTCTCCCTCCCGCTTCAGATAAGAGTTCTGAGCTATGATAAAGTGGTAGCTGTGCTTTTCTTCAGCCACGTTTTGCACAGGACAGTAGGTGAAACCTCTCATCTCTCTAACCCCTTCCAAGAAGAGATTGAGAGTTTCCTTCCCAAAAGATCCCAAAACCCAATTGAGCTTCCCAAGAAAAAATTGGCCATCCCTTGAACGGCTGATATTTTAAAATTCCATTTTAGGTAAGGTTTGGCTTTTATAGGGTCCATGAGAATTCTTATGACTGGTTTAGTTACTGCAATTTAGGGTGGGAGTAGTAATTAAGATTGGAAATGCATTGGAACACAGGTAATATTTTTATTCGGCTCTCTGTTTTATTTAATATCATTCCCACCCCTCCCCCATATAGCCTACCAATTCTTTGCTTTAAGTTCAAGGCTTGGGTGAGTGTGTGTGTGTGTGCCTCCTTATGCACGCGCATGTGTGTGCAGACTTGGGCTACACATGTGGGCGGTGGCTGTGGGCACGTGGAGTTGTTACCCACGGGAGCTCCGTGCGTCTTAGCGACACCTCTGGGCTGCCTCTCCTCCCAGGGATGCAGCAGAGACCCAACAGCCATGGTCCCTGGTGCTGCAGAGACCCTGGTGAAGGCTTGTGGTTGGTCTTCAGCACTGGGCAGCGTGCAGGGCATTCCGTGAACTTCGCAGGGGTAGTGGGCTTCCACACTGTCATCTGTTTCACAGTATGTATGTCATTCCTGCGTCCAAGAAGAGTCCCGAGGACACTATTGCCATCCAGATCTTTCTCCAATGCCGTAATTAATTTGATTGAGTCCCTTAGACATGCATGTCAGCATGGGAATCTGCTGTGGGTGGTGGACGGTGGAGGGAAGAGCCAGGCAGTCGCTGGCGGCACTCCCACCGCGTGTGCCACGTGGCTGGAATTGATGCCGTTGGTTGCGTGGTCGACCTTTGAGAGCCCATGGAGGGCACAGAGGTCCCCGTGAGTAAGCGTGTAATTAATCAGTTTCCATTCCAAAACGTACCCAAGTGCTCTGTAAGTTAATGCGCCCTCTAGCAGGGCGCTGGGATGGGCAGTCTGCCCGGCCCTTGGAGGTCTCGCTGGGATGACTCCGTCCTCTCCATTTTCCTGCAGGTCCCTTTGCTCTCTCCGTGTTTTCTGTCCTCTACACCTCCTTCCATTTCCCTGGGCTCTCCAGTGCTCAGTGCTAGCTCAGGACAGGTCGTGCTAGCCCAGCCACAGTGGGATTGGCCTGTGTGTCAGAGAGCCTGGCACCCTGAGCCCCTGGCAGGAACCATTTCCCTCAGTTCTGACAGCAACCTCCCTGTGCTCACGTACCTTCTGGCCTTTGTCAGGGGAGGAAACTGGGGTGCGGAAAGTCAAGTGAGGTTGTACAAGGTCCCAGAACTGATGAACGGTAGGATCTGAGCAGGGATGAGTGGGCACCAGCCCCTGAGCCCCCAGTTTCCCTGCCATGGCCTGCTGGAGGTGGAGAGGGGAGGTGGCCGTCCCGAGCAAGGCTGCAGCGTCTTCATCCTGTCTGCCCCAGCTCAGCGCCCCACTTGAGGGAAGCGCTCGGCCCCCGGGTGGATGAACGCAGCTCTTGTACCAGGGACCTGGGTGCTTTTCTCCCCCTTCCTTCTGTTATCCATCGGCCTTGCACTTCCGCCAGCCTCTCTCCACTTCACACCCTGAGCCACTGGCCTCTGAGCGGTCAGCCCCTCCACCAGGACCATTGCATGGTTCATCCTGTCTCCTGGCTGATTCTCAAAGAGCTGCCAGAGAAAGCTTTCTAGAAACTCAGTGCTGTGCCCCTTGCTCCCCTGTTGACAGCTTCTTGATGGTTTCTTCATCTTGGAGCAAAGTCAGTGCCCTCCGCTTGCCCCATGGGGTCCTGCGTGTCTGGCCCTGGACATTGCTGGTCCAGGTACCATGACTTCGGAGGCTCTGTGTCCTCCAGGCTCAGGGCCCTCCTGCTGCCTTCCCACCTCGGGATTCTTACTGGTGGGGTTACTGTCAGCTGGAAGACCCCCCTCCTGCCTGTCTCCATGCTGAGATCTCAGCCCAGGGTTCCTGTGAGGGAGGCCCTTCTGACTTTACATTGTAGTTTTCCACCCTGCAACAATGATCGCATTTATGCTTTTGGACTTATAGAGAATGTGTTTCCCACAGGACTGAAAACTCTTAGGAGTTTACATAGTGCCTGGGACATAGAAGGTGTTGCATAAAAATTCACTGAACAAAAGAATGAATGAAAGAACAAGGAATGAAGAAAATTTGTTTGTCTGAGAACGCTGGCTGGATAATTTCTGTTATGAAGAGGAACTTTGAAAAGACAGTTTCATTGCACTGCAGAATTGGAGCTTGATTACAGCTTGTAGAGAATGCACGGTTCTACTCTCATCCAGGTTGGAGATCTGCTCCCAGGCACAGGGAGGTGGAGGAAGTTGCCTAGGATGCACAGCTGGTCAGATGCCCTTGTTCTGACCTTTAAATTGTGGGTAGGGAGAAACATGCACCTTTCACAACTCTGCGAGGCATCTTTGGTGTGCTGGGTCTGTAGGAGCAGCATAAATATTTGATAATATTGATGTTGTCATGTCTGCATTTTAAAGTAGTTTTTTGTTTTGCTTTGTTTTGAGAACATGTGTTGCTGTTTGTTTTCGGCTTGTGTATCAGTGCGTTCAGAATCGGACAGGGTGACAGTCTCAGCCTATGCCGACGTGGGGGCTGAAGGTGCATGTGTGCTGAAAGGCCGTGCCCACCGTCAGATGCACCTCGTGTTTTACTGCCACCAGGTGAAGCAGGGACAGCTCTCCCTCCTGTCCTGGGGTGTCAGGGTGAGGAATGCGGTGGGGCGGTCTTGCCTGTCAGCAGGAGGGCACGCGTAGTCTCCGGGCTGCAGAAGTGCCGGTGCCTGGCTGCAGCACTCTAGAGGTGGGTGCTGAGTGGATGCCTGGTGTCTCCCAGGCGAGGAGACTCGGGAGCCACCACCCTCCCCTCGATTCTGAGTCTATTAAGTGTTAAAAATTCACCGGCATGTGAAATCACCTCTCCTTTCAAGTTCTCTAATAACGGGCAGCCCCCACAGGCCTGAACTGGTGCCTGAGCTGGGGAGGCTAGCTCAGCACCCCAGTGTGCACCTGAGCTGCAGGCTCGATTTGTGCTGGGCCTGGGTCCTGGAGGAGCCCCCTTGGCAGTGTGAGGCAGCATTTTTGTCCTGCAGGTACTGTAGGTACTGGATTAAACAGGTCTGCTTTTGCAGACAGACAGCAGGCACCATTGTAGCGTGGAGCTGTGTTTGGATTGGAGTTTCCAGGGCCTTATCAGGAGCCACCCCTAGTGACATAACCAGCGCCAGAACTAACTTTGACTTTCACTCTTCGCCAAGGGCTTGCAGAACACCTTAAAGGAGAAAAGATGGAGGCGCTTAGATTTCAGATGTTCATGCCCTGCTCCTTTGAAAGCTTATACCTGTAAGTGAAGTTTAATTCTGGAGATAATCCTGGGGCTGCTCTGAAGGAGCAATTGCCTTTTTCTTTCTAGAGGGGAGGTCAGAGGGAATTCTAAATACTGGAGCCGACACTCTGTGACTGTGGCTTGGATCAGCTGCAGCCATAACTGGTGTGTTGGGGGGGGCGTGCCAAGGGCGATTACTGTTGGGGTGGGGGTGGGGGAGGAAAGTTCTAGCCAGCGCCTTTGCCTTCTTGTTTAAAACAGAATATTAGTCTTTAATTAAGAATGACAAAAACTGCTTAAGGACCCTGAGCTAGATTAGAGCTTGATTCATGATTACAGGCAGACTGCAGCCCAGCTTTGTGATGAATAGGAAAGAATTTTCTTCTGGGTACAGCATGCTAGGCGTGACATTTCTCAAAACTGCCCTACTGTAAACACTTTGGATTTGGGGTCCTCCCCCCTCCGTCCTTGACTATGGAATAGTAATTGTTGCATTGATAAACATCTCATTTGTATTTTGGGATATTGATTTTTTGTTTTCTTTGAGAGGAAAGCAAAACATCCAGACATCAGAATCTTCTGCCTGGCCTATAAATGTAGAGCAAGTTTGAAATCGGCAGTTTCAAAGAAATGCTGAAATGGAGCCACACTAAGCGGGCGGCCCCCCTCCCCCTTTAACATTTACTTTCACTGTTCGGTGATAAGATTCGAAAACAATGCTAAAGCCAGTGTCCCTAAGTGAATAGGCATTCAAGCAAATCCACTTATGCAAAAGCCACCTCTGGGGCTTAATAATTATTTACTGAGCGTTCCTGGGTCATGAGAGAGGTTCTGATCCAGCCAGGGAGGCCCTGTGCTCAGCAGCTTGTGAAGGTGTGTTTCCAGGCGGCAGGAGTAGTGGAAAAACACTAGATGTGGCAGAACTATTTTTAGCATTTGATTCTTAAAAATAAACCCCCCATCAATGTATGTGTGGGCTAAAGTCCATCGTTGTCTGTAGATATTTCTTTAAGAGGCCTTCTAAAAGGTAGTTTAAAAAGTGGTTTCTAATTTCTTGTGCTTCTATTTTTGCTGAAGTTGGCTTTTATAGATACTCTTGGCTATTTTTTTTTTTGATTCTGTGTCATTAAGACAGTTAATTACTCATCTTTCTAAAATGACACAGCATTTTATGAACAAAGTCTATGTAATTAGGTATTTAAAATGTCATTATGCTAGAGATTTTATACATTTCTGCCCTATACATCAG
The DNA here is from genome assembly GCA_004024805.1 of Geosciurus inauris. Taxonomy (NCBI): domain Eukaryota; kingdom Metazoa; phylum Chordata; class Mammalia; order Rodentia; family Sciuridae; genus Geosciurus; species Geosciurus inauris. The sequence continues at coordinate 41,441 of PVHX01009995.1, read as the reverse complement.
ATAATAGTTGGGGAGATGACGTCTGCTTTTTGTGATTCATGTCCTGCAAGAATGTTCTCTAGAACTTAGTACATTTTTTTTAGTCCTAATTTTAAGAAAGTTAATGGGTAGCACCACCAGATGAAATGAACCATTCTGAGGCAGCAAAAAGACATTATTAGTAAGGCCAAACCTGAATTCACGCCCAAACAAATTCTTACTTTTGATTTTTTTCCTAGTTAATGGAATTATTTGCTACAGGAGTCCTGCCTCCCATAGAAACTCTTCGAATGAAATTCCTCGCCAGCACGTCTCACAGAGTTTGTGCACTGAGCTGTTGCCCATGAACTTTCCTGATCAGGGCACACTCTGCGAATTCATTGTCTGTTCTGTGTTTTCCTCTGGGAAACCAAAGGCATGCAGTAGTGGAAACCACCATCTAGGGCTTTGTGCCTTTTGAAAAACCCTAGGATGTTGAGGGGCACCACTTTAGGACTAAAGCACAGTGTCAAAGAACTCCTCGTCTCAACTCTTCCTGTCCCCTTCGTTGTGGCTCCTTCCTGAACATCTCACCTGTAGCAACACATTTAATTTTCACCCTTGCTTTCTGATCCCCACTGCAGATGGGAAAGCTAGGGTTTGCCAGGTAAATAAATACTCCTGCCAGCCATAAAGCTAAGAAATGATGGGGCTCAGCTTAGCCACAACCCCAGGCCCATGGCGTGTTCTCCTACCTGGTACATTCCAAGCACTTTCACTTGAGATATACTGTGTGAATCGTCTCTTCCTCTGCTTTCCTACTGAATGAATTGCTCCCATCTCCATTTTTCTGAATCACCAACGTGTAACTCAGTTGAGTTTTTGAGGGGATGTAACTCCTCTGGATGCTCCAGTTCTTATCTGCCAATTTTAAGGCAACTTTTTTGGGGAGTAGAAAACCCTTTTAAATAGGTTCATTGGTTGTGAGATCTATGCTAGTTTTGAAAATCTTAAGATGTATAGGGGAGCAGTGGACCCATGGTGAATCCCTAGGGCTCAGAGCTCTGTAACTGGTTGAAGCCAGCTTGCTTTTTGACAGAAGGGACTCTATAACGATCATTTGACTCTGTGGGGTGGAATACTTGTTAGAACAGAGACACCAAGTTTACTCATTGAGCCAACATTTATTTTATGTGACAATCAGTTTTATAACCTGATAAAACATGTAAATATCTCTGCCCTCATGGACCTGGCTGCACTTGGTTATGAAGGGCCAGATGCATGCCACCTTCTCCCTGCAGGCCGGGTCTCATCCTCATGGTCCACTGTGGCCAGATCAAAGGAGACAACACAGCTGATACTTAAAGATGAGTAGCTTTTCCAGGAGAGTCCTGGATGTACCGCATGACATTTCTCCTTAAACCTCATCGGTGAAACTTAGGCCATAGCAAGTTTAACTCCTGGAAAACTGGGAAGTGTTGTGGGTGGCATTGTACCTAGATAAACCCAGGAGGAAATAGGGAAATGGGGGTTGGGAGATGGGCATCCCTAATCTGAAAATATGAAATTGGCGACTTTTGGGGCATTGACATGATGTCATAAGTGGAAAATCCCACAAGACCTCTTGGGATGGATCCCGGTTGAAATGCGGGTGCAGTAAAGCAATGGTATAAAATTGTCTTCAGGTGCTGTGTGTAAGCCGTTCATGAAATGCAGACAGACTGCATTTAGATGGGGTCCCTTCCTTATGATATCACATCTGCACACATTCTGACATTGGAAGCTTCTGAACTCCAAAAGCCTTTTGGACTTAAACATTTTGGATGAAGGACACTCAGCCTTTGATTATTTGAACTATGGATAGGATGAAACCTTGTCATTTTGGTTCAGAACTACTGATGCTTTCTAGAGTGTCACAGAAACCAGCTGGGGGCTCCAGGGCCTGTCATGCTGGGTGTTCTGATCAGCCTCCAAGCTGGTGGCCTAGGTCATCAGAGCTCCAGGTATGATTTGAGCCAGGTGCAGAACATCATCCAAACGCCGCCCCCTCCTCCGTCCTGTGTCCTTCTCCAGTTTATATTAAGGTTCCTCGAATTTATTCTCAGAGCCAGGAAATCCCAGACTTGCCTCCCACCAGCTTTCCCAGCTTTAGTACCAAGGGAGCTGCTTTGGTAGCTGGCCCAGGCATTGCTCCTATTGGGTGTCCCAGGTCCAGGCCCTTCCTGTGTCAGGATGTCTCTGTGACCGGGATGAGTCTGTTTTCTGTGCCTGGAGGCAGAAGGAGCACTTCACCTGGTGGACAGAATCGGGAAGTCTGTTTCTGTAAGGTGGAATCGGCACTTTGCTGAGAAGCACTGGGTGTGGGGCGGGTGCACACGATGTGCCCTAAGTCCTGCCTTCTCTCGGTACTGTTGCCTCCTCGGCCAGCAGGGGCACCTTCCCTGTTCTCTAAATCATAGTTTGTATTTTTGTCTGGATTTCAACAGTGTTGCGAACCTTGCCACTTGGGGGGTATGGCAGAGACGTGCATATGGATGGGGAAGCCTCTGGAGCTTCTCCAGGCTGTTACAGCGTTTCCTGGACCAGCAGCAGGCTAAGCCTTCCCCATGACTGGGGTGCTGATTCCAGCCGGAGAAGGGCTTTGTGCTGTTAGTGTTTCTCCTGATCACTGAACTGGTGGGGAATTCTGTCATTAAGTTGCACCAGTTGGGATTTTATTTTTAAATGCTCTTTGAAGAAATATTCCAGGTAGGGCATCTTGCCATACTGTATCCTTACTTGTACCCTGTGGAGGAGGGTTTTCACCAGCTCTTTTAAAACAGTAGCCTGATGAGAACCAGATTCCATAGTTGGACAGAATAAGCAGGTATTTTTTTGTTTTTTGGTACTGGGGATTGAACTCAGGGGCACTCGACCACTGAGCCACATCCCCAGCCCTATTTTGTGTTTTATGTAGAGACAGGGTCTCACTGAGTTGCTTAGCACCTTACTCTTGCTGAGGCTGGCTTTGAACTCGCGATCCTCCTGTCTCAGCCTCCCAAAGTGCTGGGATTACAGGCGTGTGCCACCGTGCCTGACTCAAGCAGGGATTTGAGTGTGGTCTGGCAGAACGAAGCTGGATTTGCAAGAGAGACAGCCTGAGCTGGACACTGCATTCTCCCTGCCCGCCCCTTACAGCAGCGGGGTTGTGGGAGGCCAACGCTCTGAAAGCACCGGTGTGGAGAGCGCCAGGCCACAGTGGGGTGGAGACGGCCACAGCCCCAAGATGAGGGGAGGACAGAGTCCATGTCCTTGGCTTAGAGCAAAAGTAATAGGGACGAAAGCTACCCAGAAGAGCACGGCCCGTGCATTAGAGAGGGCTCTCGATGTGGTTGATCCTCTCTGCTGCTCCGTGGTTTTGTCGGACAAACCCCCCAGTGCATTTTAATTGTATCTATAGATTTTATATTTGTGGGTGTGTAGATACGTGTATCACTCTGTACAAATATATTACATGCACTAATATGCTCAGATATGATGAGCTAAGCGTAATGAAATGTTCTAGGGTTTCTTCCTGCACCCCAGTGGACCGTCTTTTCTCACAGTGCTGGGGAGGGAGCCCAGGGCCTCAAGCCTGTTAGGCCAGTGTCCTACTACTGAGCCACGTCCATGCTCTCCCGCTCCAGGGTCTCTTATTCCTTCAGAGAATATCATACACTGGAAGTCTATCAAAGCTCCTTGATTTTTTTAAAAATATTTTTTTAGTTGCCGATGGACATGATACCTTTATTTTATTTATTTTTGTGTGGTGCTGAGGATGGAACCCAGTGCCTCACACATGCCAGGCAAGTGCTCTGCCTGTGACCTACAACCCCAGCCCAAGGGGCCTTGATTTGGATGTGATCAGTCACTGAGACTCTTATCTGGCCCCCACTGATGGTCCAGGTGAAGAACATGCAGAGGCCTAAATCCACACGGGGAGTCTCCGGCTTTTATCGACTAGTTGGGGTGTTGGTGTCGCAAAGTAAAGATTTGAAATTTCAGCCTCCATGTGACTAGTGGGTCCTAATTTTCAGAATGTTTTTCTCCTTTTATACAATGGAAGGTACAAAGCTGCAGAGACAGGAGCACTGCTCAGTTGAGGCACCGTGATGTTCCAAATGCGTAGCAGCACCTGGCCTTTGGGAAGCCTTCAGACATGGGTTGAAGGGGAGAAGGGAAGACATGCTATCTTCTTCAAGCCTGTTTGTATTCTCTGTACCAGAAAAATAGAGTATTATCTGAGCTGGTAAAGTTTCCAGAGAAAGCTGGAATCTTGGCAGATTTTTGTTTATTTTCTTGTCATCTAAAATTCAAGTTTGGGGTTGAGGATGTAGCTCAGCGGTGGCCTGCCTAGCCATCAGATGAGATGCAAGCAGGTGCAAGACCTTGAGTTCAGCCTCTGGGAGTCACACACACTCACTCTTTCTCTCTCTCTCTCTCTCTCTCTCTCTCTCTCACACACACACACACACACACACACATGGAATAGAACCCACGTTTGGTGAAGCTAGGTGCCCTGAAGGTCTTGTTGTTGGACAGCAAACTGTGGTACCTGGTTCCTCCATATCAGTGTGGAAACTACTCCCAGCTCTTCTAAATCCCGTGACGAGGGATGATGGGGTTTCTTATTGGCACTTGCTTCCTCTCTCATGTTGGAAGAATCACCCTGAATTACCTGGGGGTGGCGATGGAGATGATGGTGGTACTTATCTGAAACGTTGGACACCAAGACTGTCATTTAAAAAACCCCATCCATGACAAACTTCGATTCCTTGTGTGGAAGCACTGCAGAAACCTTCAGGCTGGGTTTTCTGCGGCAGAGCAGACTGGTTGGGGGCAGTCTCATAGGTCCTGCCGTGGTCCCTCGGGCTTATGATAAAGCAGCTGTGCTGGAACCATCAAGATGCGCAGACAGCGTCGGGAGGGGGCTTTCTCTTGCTTCCACAGCCTATTGGCAGGAGTGGGTGGGCTTCTCGCTCCATCCTGTCTACTTGGCAGCTAAGTTATCCAGAGGGCTCCAGGCGCTGGCCAGCCCAGGAGGCTGCGCACTTCGGGTGTGGGAAGGAGCGCCTCCTGTGTGCAGAACTAGAGATGCGGGCGGGTGTCTCCGTGCTCCTGCCAGACAGATCTGGGATCGTGGACATGTTGCTATTAGTTTCTACACGAGGCTGAGTATCAGATAAGATGCAGAATATTTGTAGATAAGATGCCTCACCTGAGCTGAAATCAGAATTCCATGGAATGGAACTGGATGTTTTAATTTTAGACATAGTGCTTCCCTGACATTGCAGCCATTTGTCCTTGGAAACCCTAGTGGCCTAGCCTTCCTACCTGGGTGTGAGCTTGCTACACCTTCTGGTGCCCTACTCCATGTGTGTGCGAGCCTCTGCCATGTGCCTTCCTGGTCACAAGTGCAGTATGCCCCCGTGAGAGCCAAGGCTAGTCAGAGCTCTAGCAACCAAATGACTACTGTGGTTATTTTTAATGGGGAAAAATGCTGGGATTCCTCCTTTAGGACTCATGAGAAATTGCAGCTGAAATTATCTTCCCAGCCATCCTTGCAGAATTTTGTCAAGTTCTCAGAGTTAAACAGGGACTGCCTGACCTTTCTAAGACATGTCTTCCATGGTTCAAACTTTTTTTTTTTAAATTGCTTCCTTCCATCAAAAGGAAGTAGCATGTTCATGGCTTAATATAATTTTTACCACTAATTTTTCCAGTCCTTGTGCTAAGCTTTTTATATCTACTGCAAAGCTAAGTCCTTACCAGAGGGGCAGTGTACCAAAAAAGCTCTTTATAAATAAGGAGAGCCCCAGTGCAAGGAGCTCAAGGACAGGCCTCTGTCACAGTTGGTATGTGGAGGAGCTGTGCCCTGCCCAGGGTGTGGAGGAGAGGAGATGCAGGAGAAGCCCGCCCCCCCACCAGCCTTCCTGGGTTTCAGCGACTGGATTCCTGACTCGAAGGATTGTAACATGGACACCACAGGTGCACTTGTGTGGGCTAATAAAGGGGTGCTGGCATCACAGTCAGGTGAGGGATGATCAGGCTGACCTCAGTGAAATGCCAGGGCATCAGGCATCATGGACTTTCTGACATTTTGAGGTTGTTGATAAAGGCAGTGGAATAAGTTATTTCAATTTAGGAATATGCCAGATTATTCAGATCCTGTCCAATATTCTGATACCATTATAGAGGAACAGGAGGTGTTGAAGTCTAAACATCTACACTCAGCAGTAGAGGCAGGAGCTCAGTGGTGCTCAGTGGCCACACCTAAACTCTTCTGCTTTCTTTGGTTTAGCTGGCTAGCTCACCCTATCCCTGCAGTGCCCTCGGGAGGTGGGTTTTAGAGAAGACCAGAGAGGTTGCGTGGCTCACTGAAAGCAGCACTGCTCAGCAGTGAGTGAGCTGCAACTTGAGCCTTGTTGATAGTGTCCTACTTGGCTCAGCGTGGAGCAGGTCCCGTCCTCAGGGGAGGTGCACGTCCAGCCGCCATGATTCAGGGAAGCGCCAAGAAGGGCCTTTGCCTGTGGGCTCCGCTTTGGTTTCTGAAGGTGTGACGTATACTACCTTCCCACGTGGAACCAGAGCAGAGCCCAGTAATCTAGGTAATTGACATGATTTTCAGGCATCTCAGAATTATGTGACCGTGGTTTAAAACGTGAGATTAGAAGCCAGGTATTCCCAGCACCTGGCAGAAACTATTTGTTGAATAAATGACCTTTACATAATCTGATTAAGAGGAATCAGACTCATGGAATTAGGATTATCGAGGCAGGGTTCAGATTCGTGGGCCTGGGATGGGTTCAGTTCACTCTCAGAATTAAATGCATTTGGACATCTGTGCTTGTGTGTCCCCCGAAGCCTTGCATTAGGTCCCCATCCTTAAAAGCAAGCATCCTAGTCACCTGGAATAGCCTCACCTAAGCCACGGCTTTGAGTTTAAAGCATCAGGCTCATTTGTCCTGCTGGGGCGATGACATGCAGACATCTTCGTGTCTGTCTGTGAACTGACGATGACAGATTCAGTTATCTCATTTAAAAGACCGAGAGCAACCACCCTGTAGGGTGTGTGTGTGTGCAGTGAACTGATTCTAATGCTTCCTTTGCATTCCCCCCTGCTGGAAAATCTGTTAACATTATCAGTTAGCTGAGCTACAGAATTACATTTGCTGTATTTTCTTTAGTAGAGTTTCAATATCTTTGTGTGGCCTCTTGTGTAGACATGTATCTTTCCTCTGAGAATATTTTAGAACACGATTTAAGTAATACTGTTGTGTTTCACGTACACAGGTTTAGTGTGGTTGATAACTAGCCATTTTAATTTGTCTCTGGAATGCTCTACTGTTAATTGAAAGGATTTTCCTCCCCGTATCACAGCCAATGACTTGTCCTGTGCAGCTAATTAGTGCGATTATTCCACAGCTGCATTTGCTCCCGCACAAAGGTTTGCTCCTGTTCCTATCAAAAGGATCAGTCTCCCTGGGAATGTTTGGACCTGACAGGCTTTGAATAGTAAGACCACTTATTATTTTTTTTTTAAATTTTTAAATACCTCCCCCTTCTTTTCTCAGCTTAGGAGAGTACATTTGAGCTTTGAACATGTACATACTTAAAGGAGGGAAAATACATTTTTCTTCTGATGCTCTTTTGGTAGGGCCTCAGCAAGTGACTGGATTATTTTAAGTAAGAACAGCCAGGGAGGGAGCTTTCTTACAGTGCAGACGGGTGCATGATATTAAAGGAGTAAGGTATTGGCATAGTTCAATTTCTACATGTGTCTATAGGAAAGACAGGGAAGGAGAAGGAAAGAGGGTATACAGCTTTGGGATGCTGCAGACTTCCGTGTGCTGGACACAGTCCCCTCGTCCCCACTATGATGGATCCAAACTCCTTTCTTCCTCTAAATGGTGACTGTGGTCTTCACATTCTTACGTCAGCGTCTAGTGACATGTATTTTGCCACTGAACAAAATATTATGGCTTAATAGTTTAGAGGAGAAAAACCAAAGAAAAATAAATTGACCTGCAGTTCCCCTCCCAGCCTGGCTGCTGTGACTGGCGGCCACATTGCTGGCTGTCGTTGTGTGTGTGCACACCAGCGCATGCCACGGTTCCGCTAGATCAGAGCGCCGATGCTCGCTTGAGTCCTACTTTATAATTTACTCTTATCACATGTATTTCCTACTTTGCTCTGAAGTGATGCCATTGTTTTAAAAATAAGCAGTATTTATGAACTTCATGTGTCAGGGTTTACTGACCCTCAGATCACAAGGCACATCTAGGCAGTTCTGCAGTCTGCAGTTGTAAGGAGCTCTGCAGCGTCAGCTTTCCTGCTCTTGAATTGTTTAAGGAAAATCATGCATTGATGAGATTCCTGAATCTATAAGGAATGGTGTAGTTTTTTGATGGTATTTGGTTCTCTCCTTGAAGGTCTGTAACGTTTACCAGCAATGGCCCAGAGTAACATTATCCTCATACTTTTTCTGGTGGCGAACATTTCAAACTTTGGATCTTACCTCAGGTGCTGTTTTCATCTGTGTTTCTAACTTGACGACATCGCCTGGTGGTAGTCACATGGCTAAATGTTCCTGCACTGTCCACGAGGGCTGCGTGGCATTGCTCTGTAGGACCCCGACACCATTGGCTGACCCACCTGTCCTGTGGTATGAATCAGCAGGCTGGGGTCGCATGTCTCCCGTGAAATTTCTCGGGGATTCTGTGGACATGTCCTCACCCTGCAGCGTCTGCCTCCTGCAGAGTGTGAAGCTTCTTTGTGAGTTTCTAGGGGGTCAGTTAGCCTCAGCCCTTGGTGAGAGGATGAAGGCAGTTCTGGAGTTTGTACCCAGGGCGGGAAGAGCAAGCACAGATGTGTCCCCAAACGAGCTGGCCTGAGTGCAGAGTCCCTCCAGCGTTCCTTCTTTTCTGTTGCGCAATTTTACACAAATAACCCTAAACAGAGGTGCTAGACTTATATTGTAAGAAATAAATGGGTTAAAATTTCCAGATGACAGTAATAGCAACAGTGAACGTCCAGGGAGGCAGTGCTCTGGGGGACTCGTTGTGCCAGGGGATTTGTGTGTGTTGTTTGATTTAATCCCACAAAGTCCCAGGAGGCAGGGCCTAGGGTATAAACGATGAAGTGGACATGAGCCGGTAAAAGCACAGCCCCTTCAGGACGGCCAGTGCCCTCTGCTCTGATGTACCCTCCACTCCAGGGGCGGTGACCAAGGTGGAGACGGGTGTAGCCCCTCTCAATGTCACAGAGCTGTCAAGGCAAGCAACTACAAACCCACAGTGGGAAACTTAGGGGTCTTTAATTCTTAGGACTAATGTTTAACATGTTCAATAATTTGTATTAAGGGAGCCCCCCAAAACCATTAGAGGCAGGAGACACAGAACCTCAAGCCAGTGGGCACACCAGGATGGAGCAGAAATAAAAGGTGCCCAGCGGGAGCCGTGAGAAGAATGGGGCTGCAGGAACAGCTCGTCTTCTGTCCCCTAGCCCATGCGGGGTTGAGTGCAGGGATGATGTTCTGGTCCACCTGCTTCTTCCCTTAAGGGTGGTCACACATCATAGAGCTGTTTCCCCAGGATAAAGCTCACCTTTCCCTGAATAATTCCTTCTTAGTAAACAGATTAGACACCTTCAAGGTATTTTGAAGGGATCTAGGAGTAGTTGGTTAGATTCCATTATTTAAAAAAGCAAAGCAAGCAATTTTTATCTGAATGTGGGGTCTTGGGTGCCACGGAGATGTGTGGCGTCTTGGCAATGCATATGGCGGCACCATATTGGGTGGAACGAAGGGGTGTGCGGTATAAAATGTCAAAAAAAAAATTAATCAGCTCCATACAAATGCCTAGATGCAATCAAGCCGACTTATTTTAATTCAACTACTAATGACTCAAATCCTGTCACCTCTTGATTTTCAATTATGTGGAGTACCATCGTAAGGCTTGATTATGTTTGTGCAGGCTCATTTCATAGTGTGGTGCCATTTAGGGCACCCCAAAATGCAAACGAGGGGTCTCATTAGGAAACTAAACGTTGTGTACCTTTTGGTGTTCCCACAGCAGTTCCGCGGAGCATCCCGGGGCCTCCAAGCCTCCGATAAGCTCGTCCAGTATGACATCACGCATCTTGCTACGCCAGCAACTCATGCGTGAGCAGATACAGGAGCAGGAGCGCAGAGAGCAGCAGCAGAAGCTGCAGGCGGCCCAGTTTCTGCAGCAGAGAGTGCCTGCGAGCCAGACGCCAGCCATAAACGTCAGTGCACCCACCACCCTTCCCTCTGCCACCCAGGTGCCCATGGAAGTCCTTAAGGTACGTGAGTATCATGCTTGTGGAGCGACCCAGCCCACTGCCTTTTCCTATTTTCTGGATTTTTAGTTTATCTTAATGAGTGTTTGGTTGCATGAGCCCATCAAAGTTGTGCTTGTGAGTGTCACCTCTGGATTCTCATATGCCTTTGGTTTCAAAAGAAGGGCGAAACTAACCGTGACGCTCCATAGACAGTGGGACTGGGTCAGCATTCCAGCAGGATTCCCAGGTAGGAGCAGGTGTTCATTAGAAGGACCTCTTCCCATCTTCCTTCTGGGAAAGTTTCAAAACCTAAAGGTTATCTGAACTGGGCATCTTCTAATAACTTGTGCATGCTACTTTTTCTTAAATACATTCTATGGCCACACTTTAATTTTCTTTTTCATTGAGTCGCGTTGGCGTAGAAACTCTTAAAAAGTCTCAAAAAGTCTCTGCAGACACACAGCGGTGGGTGAGCTTTCTGCTCCATAATAGCCAGGCTGTGTAATCCTTTTACTGAAGGGAGTTGTCTGCCTTGGGCCTCTTTGATTTCTTGCTAGAGTAGAGACTGCAGGAGCTTGTTAGCCTCATTCTGTCGGGGACATAGAGCTTCCTAATTACTCAGGAAAGTTGTAACAAGTCTAAGAATAGTTTGCATGTGTCTTCCACCTCCCATGGGGAGACACCCCTTGCTTCATGATAAACATTTCAATATTTTAGGATAATGGGTTCAGGGGAAGTTAAAAGGAAAGAAGCAGCTGAAGGTCCTTACTTTCTAATTTTTCCTCCCATTCACCTAATTGATTCTTTCTGAAGAGTCCCAAGTGTTACTGTTCAGCAAACAATGTGAGCTTTACACGCCCGTGATTCACTGTTGGTCTTTGCATCCATTCGTGGGAGCAGAAGCAGCAATCTCCGTGTTTAAAGTTTACTATTAAAGCAAATCGTGCAATGATGTGGTGTAATCAGGAAGCCACAGGTGATTCTTCCCAGAAAGGATGAAAAGGATTCTTTAAAAACAGCTTTAAAGTCTATATTTTTTTATTTACAGAGTCTTTTAAAATGCTGCGATGGTAGTGAAATTCCTTGATAGAGAAGTCAACTGAAATTTTCTTAGGGCAAAAAAGATTCCTGCTGTTTCTCATGGAATTTTACTGTAATGTGATTAATATTCTGGATATTGTCACCACCAGGGATATTTCACCCCCACCCCTTGTCAAGTAAAAACACGGTTTTTGCTCTGGAATAGATTATACCATGAATCTTTAAGTCCTGCTTGGGTGAAAATTGACACTCTTATTTAAGTTCTTTTTTTTTTTTTAAATGTTTATTTTTTAGTTGTAGGTGGACAGAATATCTTTATTTTATTTTTATGTGGTGCTGAGAATCGAACCCAGTGCCTCATGCATGCTAGGCGAGCACGCTACCACTGCGCCATAATCCCAGCCCCAACTCTTATTAAGTTCTTATAGATCCAAGATTATGTTGTTTCATGTTTGCAAAAGTTACAGTTGTTTTGTCTATCTCAGGTTATTTAAACCGACAAGAATTAAATAATAACCAGATAAGGAGAAATAAATCTGTTTTATTCACTATAATCTACTTTTTTAATTTGAAGAGCAAATTTTAGAGGAGATGAAATGAATTCGAGCCAGTTGTGGTTTATAGCCAATTCAATATGTTTGATACTGTATTAAAATATGTTAAATTGAAGTCAATGTTCCTATCAGGGCAGTTACTTGTGATACAGGAGAAATTTACCCAATACGAGTGTATGGCAACGTCATTTCCATATCATTTACAAAGGTGACATTTTAAAGTGTTTACGATGTTATTTTGGCAAACTATTCAAATTGGGATCTGCAGTAAGTATTGTGAATAATTTGCCCATTTTTCCTGCATGGTACTGTGCCCTGGCCATGCTGGGTCGAGCTGCGAGTCCCAATTCAGGAATGCCAGGAACACACAAAGGAATAGTGAAAACTGGAAGACACTGTCTGACCAAAAAATGAGCAATTGATGAATTTACATTTCATGCTAGATTTTATTTCTACTTAATTTTTGTGTTTTTAATACTTTAGTATGTGAACTGGTAAAGTAGGTCATAAAAATGATAATAGAAAGTCTTTGTCCTTACCATCAGGGCAGTTTGTTAGCTGTTTAGATGAGTTTTAATGCCCTTAAATCAAGGGCAGAATAAAAAGACGTGATGGCATCCATCTAAGGTGACGTCCTAGGAAATGCAAGTAGAATTTCCAGGAGAGCACCCTGTACGTGGCCGCTTGAAATACGTAAGTCTCAGTGCTTTGTAAAAGTAGCTCCCATATCTTCAACAGCTCTGTGTGTGAAAATACTGTGAGATATTTATTATAGAAATATACATGTGGAAAATCTGCACTTTTTTTTTTTATATTTAAGTCATGAGCATAATTCTGTGATGCAAACGATTGATAGCAAAACTGTTAATGTGCCGAATCTTAGACCATTTTCCATGAGTATGTGTTTTTGAAAACTGGCCAGTCCAACTGAGTGCGTGCCCACGTAGATCATATTGGGTAACGTATTCTCGTGGTGAAGACTGAGCAAACTCTTTGTTTGAGTCTGAAGGTTTAAACTGCTAACAGGGAACACGCCTGCTTCTCAGTGAGGTCCATAGGAGCAAACAGACATGCTGTACACACTAGAGCACCCGGGTCAGATCGCTCCATTTTCCAAATGATCTGCCTGGGAACCTGGTGGAAGAAAGGCTGTAGTGTAGTTGTCCTGGACGTCTGGTCTCTAGTTACCGGCATTCTGCAGGAGGTACTGATTTTTAAGTGCCAAGTCATGGTTTTCAGGTTAACACCTTTCTTCAGCGGAGTGTTACTTAAATTACGAAGCTCTTTGAATCAGTTTAAAAATTGTCTATGTCTGGTGACCTGGGGACTCGCAGGAATTCCCACTGAAGGTTGGCAAATTCATATCACTTATTTCTCCGCACCTGATCATGTTTCATCTCTGTTTGTGAAGCTTTGCAGAGTTGGTGTCTGGCTTCTGTATTGACCCACTTGTTTGTGGATTAATTCCCCTCTGTTGGCTTTCATGTTGGGTGACATGGACCTGATGGGTCTTATGGCTGTGTATTTGGCTAGTGGAGATGTTCTCTGGTTTTCTCAAGAACAGGCTTGCCCAATTGGGTGCAGTGATTTAAGTGTGCACCTTTATCATAAATGAACCCCCGCGTGGAGCGCGTAATGCATTTTTCACAGTAGTGAGCATCCCGTTCCTGTATTTCAAATTGTGGATTAACACAGAACGTTATTAGGGACTATTCAGGGATGTCGTTTCTTCTACTGAGGGGCTTTGTGGGCACGGCACTCATATTAACATGAGGACTGAAATTTTTTTTTTTTTTTTGGTACTGGAGATTGAACTCAGGGGCACTCGACTACTGAGCCATATCCCCAGCCCTATTTTGTGTTTTTATGTAGAGACAGGGTCTCACTGAGTTGCTTAGTACCTCGCTGTTGCTGAGACTGGCTTTGAACTCGTGATTCTCCTGTCTCAGCCTCCCTAAGGGTTGAAATTTGATGCATCATCTTTTCAACAAAAACGGGATAACCAAGGGTAGATTTTGGGATACATCAGGCCTTCTGGCTAAAGATGCCTCCTTGTCCCGATCGTCGAGCTTGCGAGCTTGCGTTCATCTTGGGTTTGTTCCTGACGCAGCTCTCTGCCTTTGATGGATCGTGGAAGTGCCTGGTCACCTGAGCTGGGAATGACAAGTCCGTCAAGATTCCTCCCCCAGTACTTTCCGCAACACGCTTGAACACACGAGCGACAGTGTGGAAACATTTCTCTGTTCAGAAATTTGCAGGGAAAAGCCAGGCATCCTTCCCACTTTCCTTCTTCCCTTCTTTCCTTCTCTACCTTCTTCCTTCTTTCTGCTTTTGAATTTAAGAATTCAAAGTCCAGGTGTTCTCTCTGGAATAGATTGTACATTAAATTTTTCTGTTCTCCTTCAGAGAAAGGTTATATGCATTAAAAAGAAAAATACACTTTTGTTACTTCAGGGTATTTTATTATAAGTAAATACGTTATTGTTACATTTCTACTCTTTTCTGAATCTTCTCAGGAATTGAGCACCTGTCTCTGTGATTGGAGATCATGTTTCTGTTCATCAAGTACAGAAATGCTTTTTGCCAGGACTCTGCACAAGGTTAACTAAATCCACGTGGGCATCTGTTTGGTGGTCGCATCCTTAACACTGCAACCGTTTTAACAGAGTTCAGTGAGTTGGAATGGAAGTTCCACTTCTTACCCCCTTGTTCTATCAATGACATCCTTGAGGTTTCACCAAGGAGGGGAACAGTAGATTACTGGATTGCTGATCTTTCTCCACGAATTATGAAATTCACCTGGAATAGAGTTTTGGAGGTGTGACTCATTTTTTAGGTAGAGTGCAGAAACAAGGAAGAGGGCATATGGAATTATGTGGGAGGAGGGGTTAAGGACCGACCAAAGGAGTCTCTCCCACCCCCACAGGCAGACCTTGCTTCAGTGTATGTAGCCTGGAATATGGAAGCCGAGCAGCTTCTCTGACCACAGGAAGCAGGAACAGACGTGGTGCATCTCAGATCACCTTGCCTTGGTCCAAACTTGGGGATCCATTGCTGGAGGTGCTGTCCCCATAGGATGGGCACCTGCCAGGTCTGAGGTTTCTTCTAGTACCATGTTTCATTCACACACAGGCCGTCATGTACTTCTGTGCCCAGTTGTCCTGATGGATCTGTCAACTCAATTTCTGGGAGTGTCTATAAACACTGCTGTCTTTTGTTTCTGAATCCAACTTAGTGTCCACAAGGCTGTGACCTCAGAGAAAGGGACTTAGCTTCCAGGTTCCACACTCAGCTCTTTCTCTTCCCAGAGACCCCATTTTCCTGCAGAGTCTTTGGCTTGTTCAAGGTCACATAGGAAGTAATTTCTTTTTTAATTTAAGTCATTATTTTTCTCTTTAATACTCGCAGGTGGTACTTGTTAACTTTCAAAGGATGTGCCCCTCACAGAGGAAAACCCAGCAGCCAGCCCACCACCTCCCTCCCGCCTGGTGCTTCCAGGAGTCCCTGCTGCTCCCAGCTCCCAGCTCGGGATGCATCCCTCCTGGCCCCACAGTTTCACGTTTGAGGGAGCAGGGTCTGAAGAGGTATGTTAGGCTGCACAGGTCAGGGAGACACGACCCTGTGCTTCTCTCTCCTCACAGTTGCTGTTGGAAAAGAAAACAAACAAAAAAACCCAAAAAAGCAAACAAAACAAAAAAAAAAAGAAAGGAAAAAAAAAGGAAATAAAAAAGGTCATTTCTCCCCCTTGAGAATACTTTCAAGCCTTCCCCAGACGGGGTGGGCCTCTCGCGGTGTCTTGAGAGCAGCTTGGCCGTTGGCATGCAGCACGTCCTGCCTGCTCTGCATGCACTGGCCCTGCATCTCACACAGCTTGGGGAGCCCTGGGGCGGGGGTTCGCAGTCTCGGGGCGAGGGCAGTTGTTCCGCTGTGCTGCCTTACCTTGGTGAAGTCAAACTGAACGCAGGCCGAGCAGGGCCAGGTGCTTGGTAGATGCTCACTGGTGAGTGTTGGGCTTGGTTTTTCTGTGCTGCTTTTAATGACCAGTAATGAAACACTGGCTGGCTAAAGTCCTTTTGCTTGAACTTTTAGGCTTTGTGCACATGAAAGAGCGGGCCCAGGAGGAGCACATACCTGGGACAGAGCAGGCCACCTTAGCAAACCTGTGACTTGTCTCCGGTTTTCTGAAAACACTGGAGTGTCAACTCTCATTGCACTTTTTTTTTTTTTTTTGGTGATATTTGTAGTAAATGGAGACAATTTCTCCCTGTCTGGCCACAATGCCCATTTTTTATGTGGCTGAGGGGCAAGACAGAGCTGTCACTGGATTTTGCCAGGTTGTGGATGGGCCAGCTGTGCTCTGTGGACCTTAGCCACACAGCCACTTGTCTCGAGGTATGAGGGTCTTCACCGTCGTCGTCACTGAGCTCAGGTGCTACCTGACAGGAGGCCGCCGCTGGCCACTTGTCGTTGCCCCGTTGGAGGAAGCCGGGCCGAGCGTACAGCCTTCTGTCTCCTGTGCAGGCCTTGGCATTCCCTGCTCCTGGGCTGAGGGTGGCCTTGCAAGGAGATCATCAGGGTCTGGGACCTCAGAGTGAGGGCCAAGGTGGGAGTGGCTGGGAGCCGTCATTTCTTCTCCATGTGACGATACGGTGGAGCACACATCCTCAGGAGGGATGAGAGCGTCCCCCAGGGAGAAGAACTGGCTCTTGGAGGACAAAAGGTTTATACATACTGCTGTGGCTTGTGACCCTTGTAAGCCGTGTACATGACAGGAGAGCCGTGGGTGCCTCTGTTAAAATTTCATGGTAGTGACGACAAGGGAGAGGCAGTTAGGAGACCCAGGTCTACTCTACGAAGGCTCCTGGGGTGGGTGCCGATGAGGACAAGGCTGAGAACCATCCTGCAGAGTGATCAGCGCCTCTTCCAGCTCCTCTGTGCGCTCCTGTGGGTGTGACCCCTGCATGCTGCCTGGGCTGGGTCTCCCAGGACAGTGGCTGCAGCAGCCAGCATCCCTGGCATATGCCAGCCACATGGCTCATTGAATGCCCACCTGGCTATGAGGGAGGTGTTGGCATCACCACCTCAGAGATGGAGGGGCTGGCACACAGGGGCTACGTAGCTCACTAGAAGCCACCACAGGAAGAGGAGGGGTCAGGACACGTGCCGAGTGTGGAGCTTCATGGCCACTAGCGGTGGCTCCTCTCTGGGAGGGAATGGCCTGAGATACCATTCAGGAGATACCATGGCTAGGCTCAGTCTCTCGAAAGACAGGAGCCTTGGTATGTAGCATGTGCTTATTACAGACCTGCAGGCATTGCTTTAAACCTGTGGAAACCCTACTGGATAGGTAGGAGGAGCCCCAGCCTCCTCTTGGGGAGCTAGGGTGTCGTGTGTTGGATTGCACACCCCACTCTGTCCACTGTAGCTCCGCACGCTCCTGTCTCCTGTGACTTCTGCAGAGCTCAGGGACCGCCGCCAGGCATTTCCGAACAATCACTGGTAATGAATACCTTAGAGAAGCCAGAGGCCAGAGGGAAACTTCCAGGGAGTCTCACAGGCTTAACAAAAATACATGCATTTAGGCCTTTGGGATCAGAAAGGGCTTTTTCTGTTGAATAATTAAAGTGTCTTCCCGAGTCTCCACAGTATGCCAGAAGAGACACCTGGCTGCGTTTTCTCCTGCATAGGAAGCCTGCCTGGCCACACTGACCACCCTGGTGATTTGGGCTTAGTGCTAGTCATCACTATGGGTTAAGAAGCACTTATAGTCAAAGTTTCTGGGACGGAGCCTGACCATCTCAAGTCGGGATCACTTATGTTCTAAAGAACTCCAGGGCTCAGCTTGTCAGACCCACACGCTTTACCTGTATGTTTTATTCTGAATGACTGTTCTGAAATCGTCCATTCCACAGACTTGCACGCTTCTTTAAATAGGAATTCCCAGCCGGGCGTGGTGGCGCACGCCTATAATCCCAAAAATATATAATCAGCACTTTGGGAGGCTGAGACAGGAGGATCGCGAGTTTAAAGTCAGCCTCAGCAACAGCAAGGCACTAAGCAACTCAGTGAGACCCTGTCTCTACATAAAACACAAAATAGGGCTGGGGATGTGGCTTAGTGGTTGAGTGCCCCTGAGTTTGATCCTTGGTACCAAAATAAATAAGTAAATAAAAGAAATAGGAATTCCCTCCTGAAGTCATGACTGAATTTTAGTGTTTCTTCCCCTACCTCCCCCTTCGGTGTTGGGGCTTTTGCTGTATTTTAACACTTAAAACTTGAACTCACTTGTGCTTGCTTTTATACTTACTCTGAAGTGAATGTCACCCGTGACAAGGTCAGAGTCTCCTTCACAGTGTTATCTATGTAATCTCACCAGTGGAAGAAAGGGCTTAGATTTGAAAGACGAGGTTTTGAAGGAGAGCAGTTGTGGGTATGTGCAAATTCTAACCGCAACTTGGCCCTACCCAGGTAGGTGGGTGGGACCGTGCTAAAAATACACAGACCCATGCAGTGGCTTTTCTCAGGGGCACTGCCGCCGTCAGAGCCAGCATGCTGGCGCTTGCCCCAAATGTGTCTGTTTTTATTGACTTCTCTGAGGATCAGTGTGAACTTTATAGGACAAACGTAGTGTCCTATGATTTACTAGCCTTTCAGACGTGTTTTATACAGCGAGATAGTTTTGTGTGTTGATTTATGTGAGAAGGAAATGAATGAAAAATTTAAGCCTCCAAAGCAGATAAATTAGGAGGCTGCTCACATAGAGAAAAGTCTTCTGAGAAGAATTGCTTTATTCACTGATTGAAGGAATAGAGACTATCCCAGCAAGGGGTCTAGAGGATTCTACACCCAGTTTCCCTACTAGTTACGTATGGAGTGGTCCAGGTATTGGCAGAGGTGGTGGCCGAGGCTTGGTTACCATTTTCTTTTTAGTAGGAGATGGCTTGCTTGTCTTTCTCATGGAACCAAACCCCTGTCTCTAACGCGTTCTATTTAAGAGTCTTAGTGGAGTCTTCCTCATCCCAGATCTTTTTGAGGAGCACATTTCTTCTTTCAGGTGAGTTTCCCAGACCTGGGCACATTGTGTATCTAGAAGAAATAGAAGAAGGTGGGGGACCCTGGAGATTAAGGAGAAAAGGTATCTGCAGCACCTCCTTGTGTGACGTTTTAGATACTCGTTGAGAGGCCCAGGGTGGAACCCAGCTCTCTCCTACCTGGCCACCTGGCATTGCTTTGTTGGAATCTCCCCCGTTGGCCCTGAGTTTTATATAATTAAAATTTATGGCTGGAAATTTCGCCGAGACTTAATTAGAAGTGACAAGCTAGAGACATTCCTGCCGGTCGGGGAAGGCTTAAGCCGTTCTTATTGGCTGAATTACAAATATGTAACATTTTTTGAACGCTGCATGGTAGTTCAGAGTGCCTAAAGGTGACAAGATTAGCTCTGTTTTTCTAGTGAAGTAGTAAAAATTAGATTAATAAGTACCAGGCAAAGAACCTTTTCTTCTTTTTTTTCTTTTCCCCCTGAAAGAAATCTTACCTTGAGTCCTTCTGGCTGTGGAGACTGGTGCCTTAATTAGCCACATGTTCTTTTACCTCCTGGGAAATAAGTGCAGGATGAACTTGGGATCAAGACGTAGACGTACGCTGACTTAGCACACGCCGCCCAGTAATTCAGCAAGGAATGTTGGTAATTAGTCCTGCCTCTTTCAACTCTTGGCTTATTTTATAAAACCGATTGATTTAGAATAATGCCTGCTGATTTATTGCCCACACGTTTCAAGACGGGGACTTGGCTCTTGAACAAAAGCGAGATTGTGCAGGGATGGAAACGTGCCCTCCTGTTCATAGGGCCATCGACATCCCCTATTAACTTTGTTGCATTTTCTTTCACTCCATTCAGCATTTTACAGGGTTGGTTTTTGTGTCTTGGTGAAGAGAAAGAGGGAGCGAGTAAAAAAGAAAAAAAAAATTCACTCCTGGAGGTTTTGAATGAGAGGAGCTTGTCATAGTGCATTGGCACTGTGTGGTCTGATGGAATTTAATGGGAACCCTCTATCTGCGGGGACAGGCTGCGGTCGTGGCTTTGGGTCCTCTTGCATAGTTCAGACCTGTTGGTATTTATCACAGTCAGGCCCATCTTAAAAGATGGAATTGGTCAGACACAGGACTTGGGGCAGCAGGCTCGGAGCCTGGGTATCTAAGCATTTTAGCAAGTTATGACTCAGATGCCAAATTCCTATGCTCACTCATGTGCCTGGTTATGCTTTGAGATGTGACCATAATCATCATCCCTGTTGAAAATCTGGCACTTGCCTGGGTCTAGTACTTAAGTGACCTTGTGCATAATTTCTGTCCACTTTGGACTTTGGTGTCTTTTTCTGCAAAATGGGGTAATAGTGCCTGCTTTGCTAAGTTTTGTGACAGGTCCAGGAGAGAATTCCCCAAAGCACCTCTGTCCAGTCAACACAGGATGTCGGCGGCACATGGACATTCAAGTTGTGTGATATTCTCACTAGAAATGTGAGAAGAACCACATGCAATTAATTTTCATATGTTGTATTTGACCAGAGTATGGAGGATACCATCATTTCAACTGCAGTCAACATGAAAGTTATCTAGATCTTTTACCCTCTTTTCGTTAAGCCTTTGAGTTAAGCTTTTCCCAGTCTTCAAAATTGGGTCTGTATTTCCCTATCTGTAGCACCTCAATTTGGACACTACATTTTCATCAGAATTACCCTGTGCAGAATTACCTGTGCTGTTAGTCCCACAGGTTCTTCATGCCCACGTGGCTCCTTGAAAATGGTCATTTATGTTCTTGCTGGTGGAACTGCATGTCTGACTTTTATTCATACTGATGTGGAATCCATCCCTTTCTGGCTGTTTTAGGAAGTGTCCGTGAAGCTCGTCGTTTGGCGGAACAGTTTTTCTCCTGTTCTTATTCACCCTGTTCCTGAGTTTTCTGTTTGGTAGCAATTCCACCCATTTATTCCACCAGGAATCATGCACCTGAGTGTTGGTGGATGTTTTGCTCGGGTGCTTCGTTGTTCCTGATGCGAACAATGAGCCGATTGTGTCGGAATTAGTGCATTGTGTTGGAGAGATTGAGCGTGCTCCTTGCACAATTCTAAGAGCCTGTAAGGTTGCATTCTTATGTGGTTATAAGCAAGAAAGCTGAGAGAGCAAAAATGTCACCCACGCTGGGACTCTGAGAAGGAAAACTCATCTGCTATCAGATCTCACACATTTCTGGGTGTTTATAATTTATTTTCATATTCCCTTATCATCTTCAAATAATATTTTAGTAAATATTGAGACCCTTGTGAAATGGATTTCAGTTTCCTAGTGGTTTTCTAGGTTTGTATTAAAATCTCATACTGAAGGAATATTTTCAGCTTATTAATTGGTATAATCCTTATAGAATTCACAACATGGTGTTAGAAACTGGGGTCATCGTGTCCGTTTCTGTTTACACTTGGGGACTACAAGCATGTCAAAGATGAGGAGAACAAAGAGAACCTTCTATAAGGACATTTAAGTGTACATAAAATCTTCATTCAGTTTGACACCAAGCCCAGGTGTTTAGAGCCAAACCTCAAACCCTGTTTCTCATGAAGTTTTCTCCCTATTCTCAGTGAGGAGCTCAGGGTTCTCAAGGTACCTTCTGAACCTGCACCACTTGGGGTCCTGTGCTTACCCCAAACCTGCTGAGCTGGGAACCGCCATCTGTGTTTTAGCCAGTCCTCTGGAAGATTCCAAAGCATGTCCATGCTGAAGAATCACACTCTAGATACCTGAAAATTGGTAACGAATTTAAGGAAAATGTGGAAATGCAGGTGCAAATCACACCCACCCAGTTTCTTAGCCGAGTGTCTCCTTAGATCCTACTCCATGTTCATTTGTGGCAAACCTCTAATGTGGCATGGTGGGTGAGGACTCGGGGAGGAGGAAGAGGAGGAAGAGAGGAGTCGGGGTTGCCTAGAGTGGATCAGGGGAGGCTGCAGGATGCCCACAGCTCTTCAGTGCATTGTATGTGGGTGAGTCCCGGTGAATGCAGAGTTGATCAGTCCTTTCAAATCTCCAGGAGGCGAGTTGAGGATCAAGCCACAGTGAGAATCTCCAGAAAGACTCGCTCTGCTGCGGTGGCTCCACGTGATGCTGCAGAGACCACGGGGCCTGCAGGAGCACTGAGGGTTAGTGGCTCCATGACCACAAACACCTGTAAATTATGCACATAACATCTCACGTCCCTTTGACAAATAAGTGCCATGAGGCTGCATTAAAGTACAGATTGATACAAAACTACAAATTTCATTTCCCCTTGTTTTTTTAAAGTTGTAAATGAACACAATACCTTTATTTTATTTATCTTGTTTTGTGGTGCTGAAGAGAAAACCCCAGGCCTCACACATGCCAGGCAAGCGCTCTACCACTGAGCCACCACCCCGGCCCCTACCCTTGTTTTTAGGCATTTTCTTGATCGATGAAAACCAAAAGCACAACTCCAAGCCAATTAGGGCCTTGAAATGTTTGACTTTTTTAAAAGTTCG
This sequence comes from Geosciurus inauris, assembly GCA_004024805.1. NCBI lineage: Eukaryota > Metazoa > Chordata > Mammalia > Rodentia > Sciuridae > Geosciurus > Geosciurus inauris. The sequence goes on along the minus strand of PVHX01009995.1, from coordinate 19,018 downwards.
TAAAAGCTTTTTACACACTTTTTTTACTTTTAACATATCTTAATTTTTAGAGCAGTGCTAGTTTCAGAGCAACCCTGAGTAGGAGGTGTAGTTCTCCCAGGTGTCCCCATAGCCCACATGCTCAGCCTCCTGGGTTATGACGTGCCCCCAGCAGAGTCCACCTGTTGCTGTTAAGGAACCCACACGGATGCGTGACCGTCACCCACGTCTGTAGTGAGCATTGGGATCACCTTGATGCTGTAGGTCCTGTGGGCTGGAAAGACATATGATGACATGTGATCCCTCCCCGTCACAGTAGCACGCAGTGTTTTCACTGCCCTAAAAATCCCTGAGCTCACTCTTCTCCTCTGAAGTGAAAAGCCAATTCTTTTTAGGAATTTATTTTATCTTATCAAGTGCTATTGAAATTACTGTTCTGGAATCTACTTTTGCCCTAAAATTTGGACCTAGTTAAATGATAACTAACGACCTTTTCACAGCCTGCAGACTCTAAGGTCTATGACGTCACCAGCAACTGGCCTAGTGGCGTCTCTGACATCAGAGGTTCCCGCCTATACAGCAGCAACCTGACATTAACAGGAAGCGGTTTTCTTTGTTTCCTCTTCTGTCTTAATTTTCTCTCTGAAGACAGTATATCCAGGGCCTGTGGCCTGCTTGCCCTGCTGGTTAGGATAAAATCCATGGCCGTTAATTCAGGAGGTTCCACCGGAAAGACTGACCACACATCCACGTGGAAGAGGCCTGGCTCCCACGTGGACCATGGGGTGCAGTTTGCTTCAATCCGAAGGCAGCCTTGCCTCTCCCCTTCCTCCTCCAGCCTTGCCTTCCTCCTCCTTGTAGTCTCCAGCAGGTGTAGAAAGTCAGGCACCCGCTAACATGCCCAAGAGGACTTCTGCACCTCCACCAAGCCTATTTCCCAGACTTGACTCGGCTTCTCTGTTTGGTTTTCCATGTTTCTATTCCAATGCACACAGAGGACTGTCCCCGAGGCATTGGGTGGTTGGGTGCACTAGCTGTCTGGTTGTGGAGGAGGGCCTCCAGAGTTCTGAACCTCAGCTTGTCTGCATGACAGGAGGAGTGCACGTCCTCAGAGCTTGGGCTGCTTGGGAAGTCAGTGCATGAGCCTGCCGAGCACTCGGCACGGTGCCTGGCACAGTGTGTATCGGTGCCGCCTGCTGCCATCTGGGTTTCAACGGGAGTGACGCACAGTCCCCAGCAGCTGAACCACACCATAGGTTTTGAGAGCTGGCTAACAGGTTAATGCTTTGGCAAAAGGCGGGGAGGGTACTCCCACCTGTGGCCTGTGATCTTCACTTTCCCTGGGTCTGTGGGATGTCTGCAGATTCTTCTCCCTGACGACTGTCGAGTTTCCTTTCGGCAGGGACTTTTCATTAAAAACTGCCTGGCAGCACTTAACAGCAATCTGGGGGGGAGGTGAGTGGGGGGGGGGGAGTAGTAAGATCCTTGACACAGATTGTAACATCCTCCTAAAATATACCCATTCTTTAAAAATCTTAGAAGTTGTTTTGATGACTGACAGCCAGGAAAGGTATTTGTTAAATATCTATCTCTAGAAAATTGCAGGGAAAGTGGTCAAAACTGGGATTACATTTTCAGGAAGAATTAATAGAGACCTTGGGCTCTCAAACTGCTTCCTGATTCTGAACTTCAGCTTTCAGTTATGAGCTGAAAAGCTAGTGCTTGGGTTCCGGAGCTCCGATGAAGCATGAGTGCCCATACACGAGTCTGTTAATGGCTAGCTTTCTCAAGCATTATTTTTAGACAAGTAGAGATTCAAAATGCATTTAATCACAGCCCCAGCGCCTTTGGTCCCCAGGGCCACTTTACAGAGACAGGTGGCCAGGGGACATGAGTGGCCTGTTGAGAGTTTCCATCATTCCTGAGCTGTATTTTATATTTTACTTGAAGGCAACACGTATCACACTGCAGAATCATTCGTATCTATCCTCCACCATCCTGACACCTTATGTCTGGAACTTCCTGCCTTTTTCCTCACATGAGTTCATCACTTTTTATCCCTAGTCTAAGGTCCTGCTGTTCCACTCTGACCAAGTCTTGCATTTTTTTTTTTTGGTACCAGGGATTGAACTCAGGGGCACTCGACCACTGAGCCACATCCCCAGCCCTATTTTGTGTTTTATGTAGAGACAGGGTCTCACTGAGTTGCTTAGCTCCTCGCCATTGCTGAGGCTGGCTTCAAACTAGCTATCCTCCTGTCTCAGCCTCCCTAAGTGCTGGGGTGACAGGCGTGCACCACCATGCCCAGCTCCAAGTCTTGCAATTTGTATACAATTTTCATTTTCATTGAGCTGCTTCTCGTAGCCACAGGACACCTTGAGTGTTCTGTCCCAGTGGTAAGGACGGGATGACCTTTGTGTCTGCTCTTGAGCCGTGAAGCCCACTCTCACGATACAGTCTGCTGAGACAGGAACGCAGCCGCCCTCCGTGAGTCCTGCCACCCCTGCTATATCGTGATTGCTGCCACCGCTGTGAAATCAAACCTGCACGCACTCAGTGCCCAGCCTCTGAGCAGACCTGCTGCGTGTCCTGGGAGAGTTGCTTTCTGGGCCTTTCTCTCCATGGGTGTAACTCAAACTGCCACCTCCCTCTGACCTGAGTGTGAGAGGAGCCCACCTGCAGGTCACAGCACTGTCATTCACGGTAAGATGGAGGTGGCAAACCCTTGAGGAACCCTTCAGGAACCCTTGAGGAAGCCTTAGCATTGGGTCAGAACGGCACCCAGCAGTTGCCATAGTGTGTGTAACGCCTTTAGTTCCATGGTGGCTAACGTCACCGGTCCCTCCTTGAGGGTGACACAGCCACTTCAGGATACCTTTTTGATTGCTGCTGAGATGTGGCATCAGTTCGACCAATGGTGCTCTGCTGGTTTATAACAGCAGCATGCATCTGGGCTCTCGCCCTATTTTCGAGACCTCCCTGCAGGCCTTTAGGGCAGGGATTGGGCACAGCCTTGCGGTGATGACCGGGGTCAGCCAAGCCACCATCTCCTTCACACCACACCTGAAAATCCACACTGAGTATTTAATTCAGCTCTAATAAATCTCGAATGTCAAGCTTTGTCTCTGATGCCATTTGTGGTTACAGAATATTCTACAGAATATTTATGTTTTTCTCCTTTCATTCAGCAGAAAAAAAATAGAGCCTAAGCATGTTCATGTTTGTTAATTTTGTTTGCTATGTGGTCTGCTCTCTCCCTCAGTCTACATGTTAACACTAATTTTAATTCCGTCCCTAGGAGGGAATTGTACTGTGTTGACTGTGTCTCTCTCAAAGGCTTTCCCCTCCCGGGGGGTCTTCCCACTTTCCCCCTTTTCTTTACTGTTGGGAACCCTCTTTATTGATACGGTCCCTCCCTCTACTCCTCTCTCTCCCTCCTTCCCTCCTGTGCACAAATCTGGGATTACACAGCTGGCTTGCTATCCTAGCTGTACTTAGAGAACCTTGAGCCAGCGGCTTGGTCCTCAGTGAAGCCGTAGTTTCCTCATCTGTAGAATGGGCCCACCCTGGTCTGCACCGCGAATACCTCGAATGTTACTGGTGAATGAGGAGTTCATGCCAACATAGCATGGAGTTCCTTCTGGCCCAGTTTCTGTGGCGTGCTAATGTCTGCAGCCAGGGCCAGGCTTTGCCTTAGTTGACCCAGACAAAGACCTCAGTGAAAACACATCTGGCATCCTGCAGGCTCAGTGGGATCCAGCTGCAGGAAGCGCTTGGCCTTCCCCTGTGCTCTGCTCTCTGGGGACGGGGGGAGGCAGAGAAAGCAGCTGTGGACATTGTTCTCACTGTTGTCCAACGTGCTCATCAGGGCAGCTGGATCTAGGATCAGATGTTCAAAACGCCGTGACTGTTGGTGGCACTTGCCCTCCACCATCTGCCTTTGGAGTGAGGAAGGAGTGGCGTGTGGGTTGTACCTCTGCAATGTTGGCCGTGGAGATCAAGACGGCTGTCCTGGAGTCAGGGTTTCCTGGTTGTCAGTCATGCCCTGGTCACAGGGCCCAGGGATTTTGAGGGGACTTGTCCTAACCTGACTTTTTTCTATGTGCCCACCGTTCAAACATGTGGGTTTTGCAGAACATGATTTTTGGGGAGGTAGGGAGCACCAGGGATTGAACTCAGGGGCCCTCGACCACTGAGCCCCCTCCCCAGCCCTATTTTGTGTTTTATGTAGAGACAGGGTCTCACTGAGTTGCTCAGCGCCTTGCTGTTGCTGAGGCTGGCTTTGAACTCGTGATCCTCCTGCCTCAGCCTCCCGAGCTGCTGGGATGACAGGTATGTGCCATCACACCCAGCAGAACATGATGCTTTTGAGGCTGGCTCAGGGGGAGTCAAAGCAGGGATCCTGGCTGACGTGAGGGGGCCTGCAGCAGATGCACTGGGCTATCCTGGAGTGGCTGCCCTGGAGGGCAGTCCTGAGGCCCGGAAGGACACAGGCAGTAGATGGCCACCACCGTGACCTCCAGGGACAGCACCCTTCTCCAACACTGAAGGCATTACCTCCCTGTGGAGGTGCCCGGGGCACAGGACCTAGCTAGGTCTGGCGAGGAGAGTCGTAGTGCTAGGGTGACAGATGTGAAGAACAAGTGAGGCCCCCCCAGGTGTCCCGAGGAGCAGCAGCAGAGCATGCTCAGGATGCGGCAAGGAGCGCTACGGTGCGGGGACGAGACAGGTGAAGCCCGAGAGCACTGGGGGCAGCTGGACGCGGGGCAGGGGCGTGGATCCTGTGGTGGTGTGGGGTTGCCCCCACAGCAGGTGTTGGGGTCCAGGTGTGCTCATGTGTTCTCTTAGAGCAGGAGAAGGGCGGGGCATTGGTTTTAGGAAGAGAGGAGGACTTCAGAATGGCCCGAGGGGTAGGGACAAAGGCCTGGCCTCCAGAAGTCCTAGAGGACCTGAGAAGAAAGCCCTGGGGACAAAACACGAAGGGAGGAAGCAAACGGAACCCGTGGCCCAGGAGGGGAGACCGCAGTGCTGGGGAGCTTGGCCCAGAAGGAAAGTGGATGTGTAGCCTTGAAGGGATCAGTCTCCACCAGGAGTTGGCACAGTGTCCCCAAGCCACATCCTGCCCGCCGCCTGCTTTTGTAGAGCATACGATCGTATTTTAGCATACGATCATGCTCATTCATTCTGGAGAGGCTGGTGGTTGCTTTGACACTACAGGGCAGATTTCAGGAGGGCAGTAGAGACCTCCCAGCTCCCGGGGCTGAGCATGACTCCTCTCTGGGCCTTTGTGGGGAAAGGTTGCTGACTGCTAATAAGTGGTGCACCTGGGATTTGGAGCTTGGGAGTTGCGATCATGTCTCTTGTGCATCTCTGTTCCTGGTGTATAGTAAGACCTTGAAAAGGAGCATTGATTAAACCAAGGAACAGATGAATGAATGAATGAACCAGGCCAAGTCTACCTGATCCACAGCCTGTGCTGTTTATGATTATTCTGGGCCATTTGCATCCATTCTGTACCAATTCTAACAAAGACGTTGAGTGAGACTTAACATGTAAAATAAGTAGTTACTGAGTACCGACAAGGTGTCGAGGCTTGGTCTTCATTGAAGGATATGGTGGCAAACAGTTTGTGACCTTGTGGAACTCCTTGTTAATAGAGGAGAGAAATTTGCATCAAATAATCACAGAATTTGCAGCTTCTGTGGGCACCAGACAGGCAAGGGGCACAGCACCAAGCCCCTGGTGATGGGAATCAGAGGAGGCTTCTCTACATTCACCTGCCCTGGGATCTGAAGGGTGAGTGGACTCTTGATTTGGCAAAGGGATGTGGGCAGAGTATTGGGGGCAGGAGGAGGTACGTGTGCAGAAGGTCCCGTGGCATGAGAGAGTGGGCAACAAAAAAAGAAGGCCGGTCATCCTGGAGGTGGGAGTGGATCTGGAGATAGGAATCTCGTGACCGGGATGGGGTGAAGCCTGAAGTGGAGCCACAGGTTCGTGACTTGGTGGTCTAGTCAGCATTTCAGTCTGGGAAAGGATTGGTGTGGCCGTGAGAGCTGCGGAGCTCTCCCCTAGAGTACGGGACCCTAACTCTACCCCGAGAAGACCCTAACCCTACCCCGAGAAGCGATGCAGAAGACCAGGAGAAGGCTTGGGACACTGAGGAGGCGCAGGAGCTTGGGGGTGGAGGGAGCGCTGGCCCAGGCAGGGGTTAGACGTTGGAGGCACCCACTGGACCTGTCCTCGGTGGCTCCACTGAAGGAGCGGAGAGTGGTGCTGCAGCCTCAGCTTTCCTGAACAACGGGGACGGAAATGGAAAGGAGCACTCGCTCCTTATCCGCGAAGTAGTCACCGAGCGTCTGCGAGGTGGGCGTCTGCGGAGCGGAGCACACGAAGCCCTGTTCTCCTGGAGCGGACGCCAAGGACCCAGATTGAGCCTGGCCGTGCGGTCTCCCCCGCACGTGTGAAAACTGGGTGGACAGGCGGGCATGGCGGGGCGTGGAGGCTCACGGAGGACCTGCCGCACTGCAGCAAAGCCGGGCAGGAGGCTGGGCGGAGCAGGGTGAGCCCGGGGAGACTCGTGCCCAGGAGGCGGGACCAGAGCAGCGGCCTGCAGACCATCTTGAGGACCGTCCTCTACCCCAGGAGCAGTGGGAAGCCATGGGCAGCCAAGGCTGGCCGGCCAGTTCGAGTGTTAAGCCAATGTGGCCTCATGTTCATGGAGAGCATGTGCCTCTTACTCTCGGATATCATCTCCAGGACTGTCACTCCATCTGCCCAGAGTGGCTTCCTGTCTGTTCTCCAAGAATGACCAGCTTGTGTGTAGCCCGTGCCTAGGCAGAGGAGCATGAACGAGTCCCCCGAAACCTCCTTGGAGAACGTTCCCCAGGGACCCCTGTCCTCCAGGAACCCTGAGCGTCGTTACTTCAGGAGAGAAGACCTTCTGGCCTTGTCACTGCAGGTGGAAAAGAGGACATGCAGGTGGCTTCCTGAGAGGAGCCCTTTTCCAGGACTCGGACTTGAGGCATAGCAACCTCTGGGTGGTGGCTCTCCTGGGAGCTGCCTGAGTCACCGCTGCAGAGAGTTACAGAGCCCCCCACTCCCATTCTCTGAGCCCTTTCCTCACCTCTGTGCCTCTGCAGGCTCCTGTCTTCAGACTCCATGACTCAGACACCCTTGCTGTACATAAGTGCCCCCAGTCTCTGGGCTTGCATGGATCCCTCCCAATGGGTTGCATATTAAGAGGACCTGAAGCCGGGTGCAGTGTTGCGCACCTGCTATCCCAGCACTTTGGGAGGCTGAGACAGGAGGATTGCGAGTTCAAAGCCAGCCTCAGCAATGGCGAGGCGCTAAGCAACTCAGTGAGACCCTGTCTTTACATAAAAAATAGGGCTGGGGATTTGGCTCAGTGGTCGAGTGCCCCTGACTTCAATCTCCAGTACCAAAAAGAAAAAGGACTTGACTACTATGGCCCAGGGGCAGTGGAGGGAGACTGATGGACTTCCAGAGAAGCCGTTGGGGCACCAGAGCAGGAAACAGCCCCTCCTCTGCCACCCATCTCAGTCGCCCCATGCAGCCAGTTATTTTGGCCTCACTAATAACCTTCCTTCCGTGGTGGAGGGACAACTCGGTGTGCTTCCTGTCTTCTGCTCACACTCTCCCTTCCTGATCCCTCCCTGCCCCTTTTTCGAGGGTGCCTCCTTAATTAGTTTTGCATGAAATGTGTGGCTTGCTGGTCCCAGGTCCCCTCCTCCTTCCCGGGTCTGCTTAACCAACACCTCCCACATCCTGCTGGCTGTGCTCATCCTGGTTGACTCATGAGGTGGCGCTGGCTGACACTTGGCAAACCAGTGACCTCCTTTTGGAGCTAGAGTTGATGAAACTGAGGGAACAGGGTAGAAAGGGTGGAGGGAGGGAGGTGGAACAGAAGGAGGGTGGGTGAGGGTTAGGAGGAGGCCCGCCTGAGGACTGGGGGCTGTTTAACATAACTGAGAACAGCAGCCACACAGCCATGGGGATGAAGGACCAGGCCAGCATTGCCCCGGGGAAGATGGGCCCATGGACAGAGGCGGCGGGGTGGTACCAAGTTCGCCTTTGGAACCTCACTGCTTGTGAGATTTCCAAATATGTCACCTGCTGAACTTAGGAATATACTAGGGACAGTCTTATTCAGGGAAAATGGGTTTAAAATAAGTCACACACCGGAGGTAGCCCTTTATGCATTTCCCTGGAGAAGTCTTCTTCAATCAAGACCACAACAAAGCCCAACAAACCCTGAGACGGGTGACGTGACAGGTGACACGACGTCTACTGAGCTGGATGAAGGTTGTCCCGCGTGACTCTCTGTTGGTAGCACCTGGGCTCAGTTGTTGTTTCAAGTAACATATTCCTTTGGCTTTTTAGCCAAATTCCCCTAAAATGAACCAATGTGATTTTAAAAAATAATCTGATATATCTTTAGTGAGACTGCCTCTATGTGTGTTCAAATTTGTGGTATTGAACTTTATTCAGAGTATTTTGTTTTTCTAAATGCAAATAGTGCATTATTGATAAGGCCGGCGCTTGGGGTCTTTAAAAACATTTCTTCTTCTTCTTCTTCTATTATTATTATTATTATTATTATTATTATTATTATAATACCAGGGATTGAACCCAGAGTGCTTTACCACTGAGCCACATCCCCAGCCCTTTTTCATTTTTTTATTTAGAGTCAGGGTCTCACTAAGTTGCTTAAGGCCTCACTAAGTTGCTGAGGCTGGCTTTGAACTTGCAGTCCTCCTGTCTCAGCCTCCTAAGCTGCTGGGACTCCAGGCATATGCCACTGTACTTAGCTACATTACATTTTATAGCAGTTTTGACCATTTCACTTTGGCAGGGTTTAGGTAAGTTTTTTCAGCTTGGGGACCTAGGCTTCGGCCATGAATCCTGCTGACCCTCTCTTCTGCTTGTCCTCTGTCCCACCCCAGCCCCAGCTGTCCAGTTTTCTTTGAGATGCATTTGTCAGAGGCCATGTAGAGTGTATGGAGTCTGAGATCCTGGAAGCTTCCTCTGCTTCTTTATTTTTCTCTTTATGGCCCACGGTCGAATTGTGAGTTTGGGACAGAAAGGTTCTATCCTGCAAGGAACCCCTGCTCCTGCCTGGGTTGTAACCAGACAGGCAGAGTCATGGGTTCAGTCGATTCTAAAAACAGGCTTTCAAAATATCCTCCCCCCTCCAATTCCAAGATCCCTGGTACCACGTGGGCAGGACTTGGAGCTTCCACGGCATGACCGATGTGGCTTCCCACTCGGTCCCCAAGTGCTCCAGAGGCGCTCATCCTGTCTTGTGTCCACCTCAGAAGTGGTGGGCAGAATAGGAGTCCCTCGGCCCTGTCTGCATGGGAGCTGGAGCCTGCCGCCGGGCTTCATGGTGGGCGACAGCTGGCAGGGGTGTGTTTTGGTAGGAGGTGAACTGCAGCCTCTGTCCCAGGGTGATAGAGAGGGGACCTTACTTCTCAGTCATCTCCATGGTTGGTGGAGAGAAAAGCAGAGGTGGGCACCCTGGAACTGAGACTTCTTACATCAGAGTCCTTAAACACAGTCCTATTCTGAGGTGGTTCCTGGGCTCTCCCCTGTGACGGATGATCCTCCCTCTTGTGCTTTCTCCCTTGTTTCTGTTTGCATGGACTGAGAGGCCACCAGAGCCGCTGCGTGCTCCATGTGTTTGTACTTAGAGCTCAGTTTGAATTTCGTGGTGACATGGACCTTGTGTGTCTGGTTTTCCTCTGGGAGCTCGGCATCTGGAAGAATGCAGACACACACTCTGGGCTCTTTAAATAATTGTGGGATGAGGCTGCCCTCGTGACTCATTCCACACCCCTTGATCTTCCTGCAACAGTGCCCCAGCTCTCCAGGGGGCTGGCGTGCTGGACTCTCCCTCCCCAGGAAGGGTTAAACAGAGAGCTCTTAGGTTATTTTGGTATAAAATCGGTCCCTTTGAAAACCTGCCTGAGGCTTTTTTTTTTTTTTAAATATATGGTGCTGGTTTGATCTTCAGACAAAAATATACTTTAATTACTGTGCAGTCTTTCGTTACACTTCATAACCCCTGGGTTGGTGGCACGGTGACACATCCAGTTCTTTGTCTCCGAGGATTCTTGACTCTCCTTTCGCCTTGGTAATCGGCCGTCCCTGATGTGTAGCTGGACTTGCCGCTGAAACACTTTAATGGATGCTTTGTTTTCCTAGATAAAATGCAGAAAACACAAACTCAAATGGGTTTGATTTTTGAATTCTAATTTGTTTTGTTTAACCAAATTATACAGGGATTATATGAATACAATAATGGCATTTTCTATCATATTTAGTTCCTTCTAATTTTGTTTGTGGAGATCAGAAGCTGTGGGTTCAGTCTTCAAAGAATTTAGGACCCGGATTCCCCTTTTAAGTTGACCACCTTTTGTGGATTTTACTTTCAGTTATTACGAAGCCGTAGAGATGAAATTGAATGTGTATAATAATGGTTATGCTTTATGATGTGGGTCTACTTGTGATGGAGAATATCTGTTTTCAAACGTGGTGATTAATCTCTGGAATATCTTGGTGAGCTTTGATGAATAGACATCGCTAGGCTCAGACCTGGAAGTGGTGGTGGCCTTACCACATGTATTTTTATTTACTTGTTTATTTGTCCTAATCAGTTACACATGACAGCAGCGTGCTCTTTGATGCATTGTACACAAATGGAGCACAATTTTTCACATCTCTGGTTATACACAAAGTGTACAACAAAGTGTACAGATTCGTGCAGTCATACATGTACCCAGGGTAATGATGGCCATTTCATTCCACCGTCTTTTCTATGCCATGCCCTTCCTTTCCCCTCCATCCCCTTTGGCCAATCCAAGTTCCTCTGCTCATCCCATGCCCCGCTACCTCATAGATGAACATTCACTCATCACAGAAAACATTCAGCCTTTGGGTTTTGGGATTGGCTTACTTTGCTTAGCATGATATTCTCTAACTCCATCCATTTACCTGCAAATGCCATAATTTTATTCTCTGTTATTGCTGAGTAATATTCCATTGTGTGTATATACCACAGTTTCTTTAGCCACTCATCTATTGAAGGGCCTCTAGGTTGGTTCCACAGTATGGCTATTGTGAATTGTGCTGCTATAAACATTGATGTTTGCCACATATACTTTAAAGAAATTCCCAGGTGGTTTCAGATGGTTTGCAGAGTCACTGGGCCCTTGGATTCAAGGTCTAGGCTGATTTGCCTGTTGGCTGATTGATTTGACTCTGTCTTGGGACCTGAGTCCTGTTTCCTAGCCTGACTGACCATCTTGCTGATGGATGGATGTTCTTGACGCAGGGTTGACGGGAGAGTGGGCCGGGAAGCCTTGAGCACCTCTTGCATGCAGTAGAAATGTCCTGGGTGAGGTGGCAGTGAGGGCCATCTTCTCTAAGGGCAGCTGGTTTCCTTGTCTGCAGGAGGCAGCGTGGTCCCTGGGGGCTTCTTTCTAAACTTGGCCTTTTTAAAAAAGAAAAAATCAGTGATTAGCAGGTGCAGAAGGGTGTTGTGGAGTTGCCGACTGATGGAGAGCCGGCAGCCTTTTCCAGGGTCCCCTGGAGGTAGAATGCAGAAGCCCAGTTTGCTTTGGGTTCCTGCCTTTTCCTCTGCCCTGCGTTGGCAGCTGTCCTGGCAGCCAAGGGCTCTGGACTCAGATCACCTAGGTTCTGGTGTGCTGTCCCCAGGTACCACACGAGGACTCTGAAAACAAACTCACCCCACCCCCACCAAGAGTCTGGATTTCCACCTAGAGAAAGGCAGTCCTGGCAAGGTGTGGCTGTGGGAGGCGCCTGTGCCGGACTATCTGCCTGGGCAGCGAGCACTCCGGGCAGGCCACCTGCTGCTCCAGGCCTCGGGAAGGACCCCAGCTTAGGTGGAAGCAGTTTCCCTCAGCTGCTCGTTCATTCCCGCTGCCTCCATATTCCACGGGGTTTTTCTTCCTCGTTCGTTTCACAAATGTGCACCATGTGCCAACGCAGGTGCCAGGCGCTGAGGCACTTGGTGGACAAGCAGACAAACTCTCAGTGGTGGCTTAACCAATGGCTCTGCCGTCTTCCATCAGTGCACCGTTACCTGTGCTGACCATGGGAGGAGGACCCGAATGGCAGCCGTGTTTACATCTGGGGCCTTTGCCCCTCGGGAGCTGCGTGTGCAGGACACCCACAGAGCTGGTGGGGTGTGCTCCGAGGGTCTTCTCCTGGTCTGTCCTTCTGTCCCCACATGTACTCAGCCACGTTCTGTCCAACCAGTGAGGCTCACTGGGTCACTGCCTCTCCTTCCTAGGACTTCCTTGGTGTTCCACTGGAGTGCCCGCAGCAGATCCTATTCCCAGTGGTGATGGCCCCATAGATGGTGGGTGCTGGGAGAGGGGACCATCTCCTTCCACACTGTGGCTGGCTGTTGGGACAGTCCCAGCGTATAGTACGCAACCTGCGCTGATGTTCTCTCCTCTTGCTCCCTGTCAGATGGGGGCAAGGTGTGCTTCCCTCGGGGCTGGTAAGAAGCGGGGCTGTGGGTTCCCAGGTCAGGTGGGAAGGTGGGCTCCACGCCCACCTGCTGTGTCTGCAAAGGCAGCTCTGCTGAGGCCTAGCTGAGGGGGGCCTGCCTCTGGGGGGTGTGTTTTGTTCATGGCACCCTTGGGTCCACAGTTCCTCCCTGTTCCGTCCCTCCCCCTTCCCGGCCCTCTGGTCCGCTGAGCTCGCTTTCCAGGGGATTCCGGCATTTTCCACCATGTTTTGCTCAGGCTTCTGCATCTAGGAGAAAGCACCCGACCCTGAGCTCTCGAGTCTGGCCTGTCTCACTTGGTGTGCGTTCTCCAACAGTGGCTCCCACCTCCGTGTCTACCTGTAAAGCACCAGTCGAAACGGCACAGGAGGAAATGCTTCCTCAGTCCCTAGAAGGCAGAGTGGAGGAAGGGAGCAGGGGACAGAAGGGGCTGGAGGGGAGGTGCGGGGGACTGAGATGGAGCGACTTACGTCCTGTACCCCTGGGAAGTGATCGCCACTGAGGGGAGGAGCAGCGCCTTGCACCACCACCTCTTGAGACTCCTCTTCCCCCAAGCTCAGCTCTTTGCTTGTGTCCCAGCAGCAGCTGATGTGATCTATAGCCTCCAGATTAGTCCATGTCTGGGTTTCAGTAAGTCGGTTGCAGCGTGTGGTGGTGGCGGGGGGCCTGCTGCTGTCACTCCGTGCAGGGCATTAGAGAGTCACCGGTTCATGGTGTGTGCCAATACCTCCTCCCTTTCTGTGACCAAGTGGCATGCCTTTAAGGGGACATGCAGGAGTTGGCTGTCCATCCACCTCCTGCTGGACATTGGGGTGGCCCGCAGTCTTGGCATGTGATAAATTAAGCTCCTGAGAACTCTGGTGCGCAGGTCTTTGTGGAGAGGTGTTGCTTGGTTCTTTGGGTGAGTACCTGCCAGTGGGAGAGTTGCATCGTACAGCAGGTGCCTGCTGACTTTCAGGACAGGGCCCCGTGGGTTTCCAGGCATTCTGACCATCCTGCAGTGTGAGAGTTCACTTCCTTTCCTCCTCTGCCACCCTTTTCTGGTCCATTTTCTGAGGTTGCACGTTGATGGTTGTAGAACACAATCTCACGGTGGTTTTAGTTTGCATTCTTGTGACTGACAAGGGAGCGCATCTTCTGAAGGGCCTGTTTGCCATCTATCTATTTTATTTTGCAAAAGTGCCAATCATTTGCCCATTTCTTAAAAAACCTGAGTTTTCTTATTGTATCCTGGGAGTTCTTTATCTGTTCTGGATCTGTCTGGATCTATGCTTTGCAAATATTCTCTCCCAGCCTGTGTTTTTTCTTCTCTTTCTTTTAATAGTGTCTTCGGAAGGGCGTAAGCCTTTAATTTTGGTGAAGTCCAGTTTATTTATTTATGAACCACACTCCTGGTGCCATGTGAACTCTGTCTACACCAAGAGCTTTCTCATGTTCTCTTCTAGTTTTATAGTTCCAGCTTTCATGATTCATTTTGAATTGACTTTGTATATGGCATAAGGTATGGGTTGAAGTTTAATTTTCACGTGTGGGTTTCCAGTTGTTCCGACATGATTTGTTGAGGAGACTGTCCTCTCTCCATGCACTGCCCTTGTGCCTCTGTCAGGAATCCCCTGTCCTCTGTGTGGGGCCATTTGTGGACCCCTGACCTATTTGTCTGTGCTGACACCGACCCCACACTGTCCTGATGGCAGTGGCCTTCTAGCAAGCCTTGGGGTCAGGTGGCCTCATAGCAAGCCTCGGGGCTGGTGGCCGCTCACGCCTTGGGGTTGGTGGCATCTGCTTTCCACCTTGTACTGTGCTACTTTTTACACTGCAACTTGATGGCAATGGGTTGGTGCACGTGGCGGTTCCCGAAGGGGGGTCTGCACCTTTGCCCCCACTGCTCTGCCTAACAAACGCCATGATTTTGCATTACGTGTGTTTTCTTTCTCTTCAGGTAATTTGAGGCTTTCCAGAATTTTCTCAAATAGCCGAGGGATAAGTCATGGACAAGGCCACCTATCTGTTCTTTTTTAGGTCTTATTTTACATGGTTTCATGTCATAGTGACGTGACACTTAGGAAATGACCCCAGAGTCTTGTCACCGGACTGGGTGGACCAGGCCGACTCGGCAGTGGACTGTGATCCCCCAGGAGGATGGTGGTGGTGTTGCTGTTTGCCTGTTTTATAGGAGGCCCTAAAGCAGACTATCTGGGAGGGAAGCTGGCTTCCTGCAGACGGTGGGCGTCACTTCAGCGGGCACTGACAACACCTCCCTTTTCCACCTACTTCTCTGACCACACGTGCCAATGCGGCAGGTCACTGTGCCGAGTACCCTACACAAGTGGCCCTATTTGGTACTCACGTGTCAACATGCGATAGGCACCATTACGTCTGTTTTGCTTAGAGGTTAAACGCCTCGCCATGGCCACAGAGTTGGGAGCATCCGAGCCAGTGTGACCCCTCCCGCTTCCCTCCACGGCCCCGTCTTCCCATGCACTGTGCTGTGCCACCCGGCCTTTAGCACCGAGGATGAGGGAGCCTCGGACGTCAAGTGTAACTCAGGCCCCATCTCTGCAGTGTCTGCTTTCTGTGTCCGTGACTTTCCTGTGCGTGGTCTGCTTTGACCCACTGGATGGAGGAAGCCCGTGGTCTTCAGAGCTGGGGCCCTGAGTCCAAACTGCTTGAACAAGCAAGCGAATCATGTATTCCCTGATAGTTCAAAGACAAAGGCGTCTCTCACGAAGGGCTGGGTCTGCTGGGGAGAGAGACAGGCCTCGTTTGAGGTGCTGCACCCCACCGTGCACTGCCGAGGCTCATATCCCTCGGCCTCCAGGCAGGAGACCCTCCTGTCCACAGCAGGTCTGCCGCTGTTGAGTTGGGGTGGCCTCTGCTTCCCCTGAGCTCAGGGCTCTGTCTGTCCTCGGTGGGTTTTCCAGACCCCCCATCCTTCCATCGACCATCTACACACCCAAGAGCAAAGCCCCAGAACAGTACGACTGCTCTTGGAAATCAGAGTGCCACATGCACACAGCAGACCTGTTCCTGCTGGGCTGGGAGTGCCTCAGACTTGATCAGGAAAGGCTTAAGCCAGTGGACGTCAACAATGGTTTCTGAAAGGAGGAAGGGAATTATTTATCTTTTATGTAAGAGTCGTGGAAGTGAACCAAACCAAAGTCCCCCATTCCTTATTTCCCCTAGTTTTTTTCTTTGCAGGGGTCTGTGGTATTTGCCCCTTTGTCCCCCCAATGTTTCTGCTTGTGGCTGTGGTGTAGAATCCAGGCTGGACACAAGAGGCAGAAAGGTCGCAGAAAGGTTTCCACAGTGCTTGGTTGGGTCACTCGGATAACTCTGGGATTTTGACTGAATTTTCTATGTGTGTAAGCAGCAAGAGAACATTCTAGAAGGAGCTGTGACCTCCTTGGGTGTAGGAGTGCCGCCTCCCTGTCTCCAGAGCTGACTAGTGAAGACGGTGGTCTCTGCTCCGAGCTTTCACGGAGAAGTGGAAAACGACCCCTGCTCTCGCATGGTGTCTCCCCACTTCATTTGTCTCGAGGTTTCAAACCAGGATTTCTTCCTGATACTCTCCCCATTCCTGTGTTTTAGGGAAAAAACAGCTGGACTTTAATACGCATACGGAGATCATTATTAAGAATCATATGAAAAAAATAACTTCAGATATTTTGTTATCACATTTGTGCATTTGGGCTGGCTCCTTCTCATGAGGACATGGGAACAGGGGCACAGATGCTCAGCTGGCAATAATGGAATTCGCTGCAGGTTCCTGGAAGACAGTCTGGCAGGTACATCAGAAACTTCAGTGGTTTTATATCCTCTTTTTTTTTTTGTACTGGGGATTGAACTCTAGGGCACTTAGTGATGAGCCACATTTGAGCCCTTTTTTATATTTTATTTGAGACAAGGATTCACTGAGTTGTTTAGGGCCTCACTAAGTTGTTGAGGCTAATTCGAACTCACAATCCTCCTGCCTCAACCTCCCGAGCTGCTGGGATTACAGGCATGTGCCACTGCGCCAGTGGTTTTTAGATCCTTTTGTCTGGTAATTCATTTAGAATTATTTATTTTTCTCTACAGGAACAAAGAAGCAGCAACTATCTGAGAATCTCTGTTCCCACATGAACAAACACAATTTCTTAAGATTTGTATCAGAGTTAGTTCCTTTATGCAGTCAGTTCTGCTTTAAAATTGAGATTATTTGCTTGATAATATTTGTGAACTATGAAACAAGTCCTCAGCAAAAATATCTTTGATGCTTCTGGTGACAGGACGTGATGATTTCCTTTGCCAGCTATTACATTCTGTTAGGTTTTCTAACTACTCTTTTGAGAAATGATTCTAATTAGAAACACAAAGTTGGAAGACAGGTAATCAATAGGAAAGAAGTATTGATAGCACAAATAATAGGCCTGGGATTAGTGCCTAGAAGGAACTCCTGAATATCAAACATGAAACAGTAAATGGGGGAGAAAGCAAGCAATACGGACAGGCAGTTCATAAAAAAAAAGGCCAACCTGGTTTGTCTTTATAAAATCAAAAACCAAAGCAATAACTACATGCCATTAAAGTAGGTTGTTAAACACGTTGGGCAATAATAGTGAAGCCGGAACCCTTGCAGACAGCTGGCGGGAGCCGGCACTATACAAACGCTTTGGGGAACCACTTGGCAACGTTCATCAGAACTTTGGCTGTGTGTAGCCGGCTAGCTGACATTGCACTTCAAAGTTTATACCAAAGAAACTAACGAAGGCACAGGGGTGTTCACAGCAGCACCGTGTGTGAAAGCAGCAGGTTGCAGTCGATCTACGTGTCCATCAGCAAGGGAGCAGACAGCGCAGAGCCTGCAGAGAAGATAAGTGAATGAGACCCGTGTGCTCCTCACGGCCGAGGGCAGACTGCCACATGTTAACGCTGGGTGACGAAAGCAACTGGCTTCAAGCGTGCCTCCAATCACCATATGATTTTTAAAGAAAGTGATACCTGTTAGTCAGCTTTGTGTCACTCTGACCAAAATACCTGGCAAGAAGAACTTAGAGGAGGGAAAGATTCAGTCCTTGCCTGGCTGACTCCACTGCCCCGGGCCCAGGTGAGGCAGAACGCCCTGGTGGAAGGGCGTGGAGGAGGGGAAGCTGCGGCTCTCTAACGTTCAGTCCACGGCGAACAGGGCGCCAATTCAGCTTTTTTGTTCTCAGGGACAGAAAGGTGTCTTCTTATCGTGCACAAATTTTAAAAATTAAAAAAGGTAGGGAACAGTTTAAGAGAACAAAAGGAGGTCCATCCCAACCAGGGCCGCCCAGAGTGTCATCAGAGGCTGCTGTCACCTGCTTGCGCTGTTGGCTTCTCTGCATGCAGCTGCCTGGTGTCTTCCTGTCTGCCCCGTTACTGTTTCCCCCACTCTGGAGTCACCTTTTAGAGGGGGACCTTGCCTTTGATTTCTTCACAATCCGTCATTGCTCCATGTGCCAAGGTAGTCTGACAATTATTGCAAAATCCACTCTCAGAAATGGCTGTTAGCTGCACAGACCCATTGGAACCCGTGTTGGAGAAGATGTGTTACTGGGCACTGGCATCCTCTGTTGGTGGTGGCAGAGGTAGAAAGCTGTTGGAAAAGTAATGAGCAGTGTCCATCAAAAGGTACAGCCGGCTGGGCGCAGTGGCGCACACCTGTAACCCCAGCAGTTCAGGAGCCTTGTAAGTTCACAGCCAGCTTCAGCAACTTAGCAAAACCCTGTCTCAAAATAAAAAGGGGGACTGGAGATGTGTTCAGTGGGAAAGTGTCCCTGGGCCAGAGTTTAATCTCTGGTACGAAAAAAAAAAAAAAAAAGTACAGCAGGTTTCTCGCCTCAAAGATGCTGCCCTTCAGAAAGTTCATGTAAAGGTGTATTCATTCTGCATCATTGGTAATGGTGAAAATTGGGAACAACATGAGTTCTTGCAGTCTGGAAATGATGACAACAATGTTATTAATAAATTAATGCAGCAATGGGTAACTACTTTTAAAAAATTTTTTTAGTTGTAGATGAGCCCAATACCTTTAATTAATTAATTTTATTTGGTGCTGAGGATCAAACCCAGTGCCTCACATGTGCTAGGCAGGCGCTTTACCACTGAGCTACAGCCCCAGCCCTGGATGACTGTTTTTAAGAAGACATCTAGGTGTGTTCAGATGGATTTGTTAAGGTCACGTTATTAATCCTTTAAAAAAGCAAGCTGCAGAAAACATCGCGTAACCAGACGTTGGTTTTAAAAGTCTACATTGTGCATATGTGATTGTATTTTATTTGATTCTGTTTGAATCAGGCTAGAAATAAAGAGAATGCATGTCAACTTGAAAATTGATTACTTGTAGAGAGTCAAAGTGGACGAGTAGGGCTTTGCATTTTGTATTTACATTTGTTTTTCTTTGAAGAGTTTTCAGGAAATTTATCATTGTTCAGTGAATCGGTCCCCTTCCTGATGTTTCAATGGATCGCTGTCTGGGAA